>JAREIK010005203.1:0-29029 GCA_029783825.1 Sapria himalayana
GATATAATATTATCAATAAAATTGTTTATATTTAGTTTATATTATATATAGTTATAATAATTATTATTACTAAATATTGAATTCACATTTTTTTAATAAGTTTAAAATTATTATATTTTCAAATGTTATGACATTTGAAAATTTGAATAAATATCAAAAATAATTTTTTTTTATTTCATTGTTTAACTAAAAGCTATAAACCATTAAATGTCTAAATACTTAAATCAATAACTTCTAAATCTCGAAAACCCTAAATAGATAAATTTTTTAAATAGGTATATCCTAAATTATAAATAATAAATCTCATTTTTATTTTTTTCATTATAATTTTAAATATTCATTTTAATTTTTTATTAGTTTTTTTTATATAAATATTAAATACAAAAGAAATTATAAGTTAGAAAAATATAATTTATATAAATTATTTTTCAACAAAAAAATATAGATAAACTTATTAAAAGAAAAAAAAATTAAAATAATTATTATATAGTAATATATTTTACTTTGTTTCTAAATTAATTTAGGTTTTGTAATTATATTTTAATTAATATCTAACTTATTAATAATAGATTATTAATTTATTTTTTGATCATTATTAGAATATTTATCAATAAAAATATTTATATTTAATATATATAAGATCTAAATTTAATAATTATTATAACTAAATATTGTATTCACTTTTGAAAAAAATTTTAAAATTATTATATTTCCAAAGATTATGACCTTTGAACATGTGGAAAAACAAAAAAAAATATTTTTATTATTATTTCATTATTTAAATAAAACCTATAAATCGCTAAATGTCTAAACACTTAAATCACTAAACTACAAAATCCTGATACCCCTATATAGATAATCGTTTAAATGGGTATCCCCTAAATAAGAATTAATAAATTTCATTTTATTTGTTATCATTTTAATTTAAAAAATTCATTTTGATTGTTTAGGTTTTTATTTATATATATATATATTAATTATAAAATAAGTATGAGTTAAAAATATAATTTATAAAAATTATTTTTCATCAAAAAATAGATAACCTTATAAAAATACTAAAAACTTTAAAAAAAATAATAATTATTAACTAATATATTTTGCTTTGCTTTTGAATCATTTTAGGTTTTGATATTATATTTTAAGTAATATCAATCTTATCCATAATAGATCTTTAATTTATTTTTTGATAATTATTAGAATATCTATCAATAAAATTGTTTATATTGAATTTATATGATAAATAATTATTATGATTATTATTAATAAAATTTATTCACTTATGAAAAAAAATTTAAAAATTATTATATTTTCAAAGGTTATAATCTTTGAAAATATCAAAAAATAATAAAAATAATTTTTTTTATTTTTTTTATTAAATAAAACCTATAAACCACTAAGTGCATACATAGTTAAATCAGTAAACTACTAAATCCCATAATGCCTAAATACATATACCATTAAACTGTGATATACTACTTATTAATTAATAAATCTAATTTTTATTTCTATTTATTATAATTTTAAATATTCATTTTAATTATTTATTAGTTTATTTTTATTGAAATATTTATTACAAAATAAAGTATGAGTGCGAAAAAAATAATTTAATTAATTTATTTTTAATAAAAAAAATATACGGTTTTAAAAGAAATAAAAATTTAAAAATTAAAAATTATTATCTAGTGATATATTTTACTTTAATTTTGAATCAATTTGGGTTTTGTAAATATTTTTTAATTAATATCTATCTTTTTATTAATAGATTATTAATTTAATTTTTGATCAATTTTATATTGTCTATCAATATAATTGTTTATATTGAATTTATAAGATATATAATTAATAATATTATTATAACTAAATATTGTATTTACATTTCAAAAAATTGTGAATATTATTATATTTTCAAAGGTTAACCTATGAAAATGTTAACAAATTATAGAAATTTTTTTTGTTATTTTATTTTTTTATATAAAACCTATAAACCACTAAAAGCCTAAAAACATAAATTTCTAAACTGCTAACGACAAAACCTATAAATACTTAAACTATTAAACTGGTATACATTAATAATAAATCTTAAATCTCATTTTAATTTTTATTCACTATAATTTTAAATTTTTATTTTAATTATTTATCAGTTTATTTTTATAGAAATATTAATTATAAAATAAATTATTAGTGAGACGGATCTAAAAAAATTAAACCGGTATCCCTAAATAATAAATAATAAATAATAAATCTCATATTTTTTATTATAATTTTAAATATTCATTTTAATTATTTATTTGTTTATTTATATATAAATATTAATTACAAAATAAATTATGAGTTAGACAAATATAATTTATATAAATATTTTTAATCAAAAAAATATAGATAAACTTATAAAAAAAATTCAAATTCAAAAAATTATTATATAGTAATATATTTTTCTTTGCTTCTGAATCACTTTAAGTTTTGTCATTATATTGTAATTAATATCTATCTTATTATTACTAGAATATTAATTTTTTTTGATTATTATTAAAATATTTATCAATAAATTTGTTTATATTGAATTTATATTATATATAAATATAATGATTAGTATAACTAAATATTGTATTCACATTTGAAAAAAATTTAAAAATCATTGTATTTCCAAAGGTTATAACCTTTGGAAATATCAAAAAATAATAAAAATAAATTTTATGTTATTTTATTTTTTAAATAAAACTTATAAACCACTCAAAGCTAGGGGTGCTCATGGGACGAGACGGGATGGGGATTACAAATCTCCAGTCCCTTCCCACAGTTCGAAGATTTATTTTTTAAGATCTAGACTCGTCCCATAGGTTGAAAATATAAGGATGGGATGGGACAGAGATCGGGGATTTTGTGTAGGAGAAAATGGTTCCGGGATGGAACGGACTTCGGACATTTTTTTCAATTTATTTTATTGAAACCAGCCAAGTTAGTTCATGTCGAAACCTTTTGTTGTACCATTTATCATTCCTTAGTTATGTATCTTTCAAACTAAATTGGGCCAATTTTGTTTTGTCAAATAGGCTGAATACCACAAACGAGTTCCATTACCTTGTCAAAAGCTTTGATGTGCAGAAAAGGATAGAAATGTTAAATAAAAAGGGATCGAGTTGTGTGCTTAATTTGGTTCTTTGTTTTTTCACAAGTTGGCTTTGTTTAGCCATGAGAAATTTAACCATAATAACAATACTACATTTTTTAAACAATTACTTAAATTATTAAGGAATAGCTAAATATGACCACAAACATTGGTAGCAGCAATTACTACTTAAGTAATTGCTAAAATTAGGCAGCTTAATATAACAAAAAAATACAACTAATAACTACCATGATGATAATCATTTCAAAGGTCCATCTCGGAACAGCAACGAAAATCCAAACCTAATTAATTATCTCTTATACAACTCCTCCGATTTCTTCATCCACAGTAGAAGGACAACAAAAGATCAAAACGTGTTAATGATGTAGACATAAATTTATAAGATGAAAGAGTAATAAAAAAACAAAATATTACCTTATAAAATTTAATACACACATTCCAAATTTAGATAAAAGATCAAAACTAATAACTACAAAAAGCATAATATTTGTTGACTGAAGAGAACCCCAATATTTGTTGAATTTATGCCTCATTTTCATTCCCATTTCAGACACAATTGTATCTCTACTATTTTCACAAAGCTCAATTTTTTTCAAAATTCGAATAATCTCATGAAAATAAACACTAGAGGTATAATATTATGAGCCAGAAAATTTACAAGTTACCTTATAAAAAGTTTTCAAGAAACGAGACAAAATTTTGGCGTTTGTTCAGTCTCTCTCAGTTGGAACATTTGAACCAAACTCTTTCAAAATCCTTTTGTTTTTGTCCTCCAACATATCAAATTTTTTTGATATTTTATATCAGTTTGTAGCTTAAATAAGTTGAATTCCATCTTGTAGGACAATCTAATTGAAATGAATATCCATATGTCAAGTTTGTTCTTCAACACATAACTTAAACATATCTAATCTTTTAGGACTGCTCCTCACATATTTCACCACACCTCTAATTTTTTGAATAGCACCCTCAACTACTACAATGTCATTTTTAACAATTATGTTTAGGATATGAGCACAACATCTCATATGAAAATGCTCGCCTCTCAAAGGTAGAAGACTTTTCTTCACAAGCCTTTTTTTCAATTGTTCAACTGCAACATCATTATTTTATGCATTGTCAACAGTAATGCACATCAACTTTCTCAAACCCCATTCATTCATTCAAAACTCAATAGCAATTCTAATATTAACTCCATAATGACTTTTAATTACACAAAAGTTCAAAAGCCTTTTATGCATATTCCATAGAGAATCAATAAAATCAACAGTCAAACATATATAACACAAAGTTTGAATGCTAGTCCAAGTGTCGGTAGTCAATGAAACTCTACAACAATGAGATGATATGCTATCAAATAATTTCTTTTTTTCCTTCACAAACAAAGAAAAACAATCCCTCAATATAGAGTGCCTAGATGGAATTTTAAATTGAGGCATACTAACTTCACAAAACTCCTTAAACTCATCCCTCTCGACAAAACAAAAAGAAAAATTCATCTTTTATGATCATTTTCACCAAAGCATTCCTAACTAGTTGTTGATCAAATTGCAAACAAGTTAATTTGTTATCCTCTGAACTAGTACCTTTAGTGAAACTCAACAAAGATTGTGACTTTTCTTTACCTTTGTGAGCTTCTATTAATTCTTTTTTGTGTGGAAATTTCCTACAAATCTATATCAAGATTTTCCATAAAATTGAAGGTACTAGTTCATTATTAATAAGATTGATAAATATTTTAATTGATAAATTTTTTGTGTGGAAATTATTTTGAATCATTATTATTAATTTATTATTTGATAAATTTTATAATATCTAACAATAAAATTACTCTTATTGAATTTAAATGTCTTATAATTATTAAAATTATTATAACTAAATATTATATTTTCATTTGAAAAAAATTTTAAAATTATTATATTTTCAAAGGTAATAAACTTCAAAAATGATAAAAAATTACAAAAATAATTTTTTTATTATTTTAATATTTAAATAAAACTTATAAACCACTAAATGCCTAAATATTTAAATCTCTAGACTCCTAAACCCCAAAACCCCCTAAATACTTATACAATTAAACCTATATAACCTAAATAATAAATAATAAATAATAAATCTCATTTTTATTTGTATTCATTATAATTTTAAATATTCATTTTAATTATTTCTTAGTTTATTTTTATAGAAATATTAATTACAAAATAAATAATGATTGAGACATATATAATTTAAATAAATTATTTTTTATGAAAAAAAATATAACCTTATAAAAATAAACAAAATTTCAAAAATTTAAAATTTTGTTTAGTAATATAATTTACTTTGATTTTGAATTATTTTTGGTTCTAAAAATATATTTTAATTAATATCTATCTTATTAATAATAGTTTATTAATTTATTTTTTGGTCATCAAAATAATATATATTAATAAAACTTTGTATATTGAATTTACATCAAATACAATTATTAAGATTATTGTAAATAAGTATTGTATTCATATTTTAGAACTATTATAAAATTATTATATTTTCAAAGGTTATTACCTATGTAAATCACGAAAATTCATTTAAATAATTTTTTTGTTATTTTATTGATTAAATAAAACCTATAAAAATTTAAAATTAATATTTAGTAAAATATTTCACTTTGATTTTGAATCATTTTAGGTTTTGTAAATATATTTTAAACAATATTTATCTTATTAATAATTGTTTATTAATCTTTTGTATGATCTTTATAATAATATATATCAGTATAATTGATTATATTGAATTTACATGATATATAATTATTAAGATTATCATAACTAAATATAGTATTCACATTTAAAAAGAATTTAAAAATTGTCATACTTTCAAAGGTTATATCCTTCAAAAATGAGAACAAATAAGATAAAAAAAGTTTTTCGTTATTTTAATTTTTAAATAAAACCTATAAACTACTAAATGACTAAACACTTAAATCACTAAATTCTTAAATTCCAAAACTCATAAATATATAATCTTTTAAACCTGTATATTTTATCTTATTAATAATAGTTTTATTGAATATCTATCTTATTAATATATTTTACTTTGAATTTGAATCATTTTAGGTTTTGCAAATAAATTTTATTTAATATCTATCTTATTAATAATAGATTATTAATTTATTTTTTGATCATTTTTACAATATTTATCAATAATATTGTTTATATTGAATTTATATGATATATAAATATAATGATTATTATAACTAAATATTAAATTCACTTTTGAAAATAAATTAAACATTATTATATTTTCAAATATTATAACCTTTGGAAATATCAAAAAAATATAAAAATAAATATTTTGTTATTTTAATTCTTAAAAAAAACCTATAAACCACTAAATGCATACATAGTAAATTCAGTAAACTTTTAAGGCCCGTAATGCCTAAATACATAAACCATTAAATCACTATATAGTTCTTAATAATTAAGAAATCTAATTTTTATTCCAATTTATTATTATTTTAAATATTCATTTTAATTATTTGTAAGTTTATTTTATAGAAATATTTATTACAAAATAAATTATGAGTGCAACAAATATAATTTAAATAATTTATTTTTTATCAAAGAAAATATATACGCTTATAAAAGAAGTAAAATTTTAAAAATTAAAAATTATAATCCAGTAATATTTTTTACTTTAATTTTGAATAAATTTGGGTTTTGTAAATATTTTTTAATTAATATCTATCTTTTTATTAATATTTTATTAATTTAATTTTTGATCATTATTATATTATCTATCAATAAAATTGTTTATATTGAATTTCTATGATATATAATTATTAATATTATTAAAACTAAATATTGTATTCACATTTCAAAAAATTGTAAATTTATTTAAATTTTCAGAGGTTATAACCTAGGAAAATGATAACAAATTATAGAAATTTTTTTTGTTATTTTATTTTTTTATATAAAACCTATAACCCACTAAATTCCTAAAAACATTAATCGTTAAACTTTTAACGACAAAACCTCTAAATACTTAAACTATTAAACTGGCATACATTAATAATAAATCTTAAATCTCATTTTAAGTTTTATTCAATATAATTTTAAATTATTATTTTAATTATTTATCAGTTTATTTTTATAGAAATATTAATTACAAAATAAATTATTAGTGAGATGAATCAATTTTAAATTAAACTGGTATCCCTAAATAATAAATAATAAATGATAAATAATAAATCTCATATTTTTTTCATTATAATTTTTATATTCATTTTAATTATTTATTTGTTTATTTATATATAAATATTAATTACAAAATAAAGTATGAGTTAGAAAAATATAATTTATATAAAATATTTTTCTACTAAAAAAATATAGATAAACTTATTAAAAGAATAAAAAATTCAAAAACAAAAAATTATTATATAGTAATATATTTTTCTTTGCTTCTGAATCATTTTAAGTTTTGTAATTATATTTTAATTAATATCTATCTTATTATTAATGGATTATTAATTTATTTTTTGATCATTATTAGAATATTTATAAATAAAATTGTTTATATTGAATTTATATAATATATAAATATAATGAATAGTATAACTAAATATTATATTCACATTTGAAAAAAATTTAAAAATTATTATAATTTTAAAGGTTATAACCATTGAAAATATCAAAAAATAATAAAAATAAATTTTTTGTAATTTTATTTTTTAAATAAAACGTATAAACCAATAAATGCTAGGGGTGCTCATGGGACGAGACGGGATGGGGATTACAAATCTCCAGTCCCTTCCCACAGTTCGAAGATTTTTTTTGAAGATCCAGACCTGTCCCATAGGTTCAAAATATCAGGATGGGATGGGACCGAGATCGGGGATTTTGGGTAGGAGAAAATGGTTCCGGGATGGAACGGAGTTGAGACATTTTTTTCAATTTATTTTCTTAAAACCGGCAAAGTTAGTTCATGTCTAAACCTTTTGCTTTACAATTTATCATTCCTTAGTTATGTATATTTCAAACTCAAATTGGGCCAATTTTGTTTTGTCAAATAGGTTGAATACTACAAACGAGTTCCATTACCTTTTCAAAAGCTTTGATGTGCAGAAATATAGAAATGATAAATAGAATGGGACCGAGTTGTAAGCTTAATTTGGTTCTTTGTTTTTTCACTAGTTGGCTTTGTTCAACCGAGTGAAAATTAACCATAACAGAAATACTACATTTTTTAAACAATTACTTAAAATATTAAGGAATAGCTAAAGATGACCACAAACATTGGTGGAATCAATTACGACTTAAGTAATTGCTAAAATTAGGAAGCTTAATATAACAGAAAAATACAACTAATAACAACCATAATAATAATCAATTCAAAGGTCCGTCCTGTAACAGCAACGAAAATCCAAACCCAATTAATTATCTCTTCAACAACTCCTCCCTTTTCTTCCTCCACTATAGAAGGACAACCAAAGATGAAAACGTGTTAATCATGTAGACATAAATTTCTAAGATGAAAGAGTAATAAAAAAACAAAATATTTCTCATAAAATTTAATACACACATTCCATATTTAGTTAGCCAACTATAGTTGGAAGAATATTTGGATCTTGTGAACCCTCTGGAAATTGTAACTGAACCATATTTTTATTAAATTGAATGAATAAAAAAAGTAAAAGTGAAATTAAAATTTACAAGATTTGTATACTAACCTGATTCATTATCATCAAGGACTTGAACTAATTCTTCAATTTCAATAGGTTTGTTTGAGCTTCTCAACCAATCTTGTAGACATATCAGAACTTCGGCTGTAATAGGTGTTAAAGAACTGCCTAAATTTATATAAAGTTCTCCCCCCAGTGCTAAATGTAGATTCGTAGGCCACAGTAGATGCTTGGATAGTAAATACATTCCCTTTCTTCATTTTCCTAAGAAGGATACCTAACCTCATTTAGCCTTCCACCAGTTTAGAAGATCAAAATCAATTCTATTTTTTTCAAGTTTGTCCTCCAAGTACCTATCCAACTCTTCTAAAGCTGCAACTTCTTGTTCTTTCTCAATTCAACAAAAAAAATCATCAACATAAGTATCACTACCATCAAAGAAATCATCATTTTTCTTCAACACAGTAGAAGAGAAATCATCTTCTTTTGATTCATCTTCATTTAAATCTTTATAATCATCCATCATCTCATTTAAAGCATTTATAACCTTTTTCACCAAATTTTTAGCCAATTCCTCTTTATAATGCTAAGTGTACTCAACCTTGAGATATTTGAGCTTATATCTAGGATCCAATACTACTTCTACAAAAAGCATAATATTTGTTGACTAAAGATAACCCCAATATTTGTTGAATTTATGCCTCATTTTCATACCCATTTCAGACACCATTGTATCTCTACTATTTTAACAAAGTTCAATTTTTTTTCAAAATTTGAATAATCTCAAAAAAATAAACACTAGAGGTAGAATATTATGAGCCAGAAAATTTACAAGTTTTCAAGAAACGAACCAAAATTTTGGCGTTTGTTCAGTCTCTCTCAGTTGGAACGTTTGAACCAAACTCCTTCAAAAACCTTTTGTCTTTGTCCTGCAACTTATCAAATTCTTTTTGATATTTTATATCAGTTTGTAGCATCAAATAAGTTGAATTTTATCTTGTAGGACAATCTAATTGCAATGAAGATCCATATGTCAAGTTTGCTTCTTCAACACATAAGTTAAACATATCTAATCTTTTAGTACTGCTCCTCACATATTTCACCACACCTCTAATTTTTTGAATAGCACCCTAATGATGTTGCAGTTGAACAATTTCAACACATATTTCACCACACCTCACATATTTCAACACATACCTTAAACATAACTTAAACATATCTAATCTTTTAAACATATCAAATAATGATGTTGCAGTTGAACAATTGAAAAAAAAGGGTTGTGAAAAAAAGTGTTGTACCTTAAAAAGGTGAGCATTTTCATATGAGATGTTGTTCTCATATGCTAAACTTAATTATCATAGATGGCATTGCAGTAGTTGAGGGTGCTATTCAATAAATTAGAGGTGTGGTGAAATATGTGAGGAGCAGTCCTTAATGATTAGATATGTTTAAGTTGTGTTGAAGAAGCAAACTTGGCATATGGATCTGCATTGCAATTAGATTGTCCTACAAGATGGAATTCAACTTATTTGATGCTACAAACTAATATAAAATATCAAAAAGAATTTGATAAGTTGGAGGACAAAGACAAAAGGTTTTTGAAGGAGTTAGGTTCAGACGTTCCAACTGAAAGAGACTAAACAAATGCCAAAATTTTAGCTCGTTTCTTTGAAACTTTTTATGTGGTAACTTGTAAATTTTTTGGCTCATAATATTCTACCTTTAGTGTGTATTTTCCTGAGATTATTCGAATTTTGAAAAAAAAATTGAGCTTTTGAAAATAGTAGAGAAACAATGGTGTCTGAAGTGCGTATAAAAATGAGGCATAAATTCAACAAATATTGAAGTTCTCTTCAGTCAACAAATATTATGCTTTTTGTAGCAGTAGTGTTGGATCATAGATATAAGCTCAAATATCTCATGGTTAAGTACACTTAGCATTATGGAGAGGAATTGCCTAAAAATTTGGTGAAAAAGGTTATAAATGCTTTAGATGAGATGATAGATGATTATAAAAATTTAAATGAAGATGAATCAAAAGAAGATGATTTCTCTTCTACTATGTTGAATAAAAATGATGATTTCTTTGATGGTAGTGATACTTATGTTGATGATTTTTTTTGTTGAATTGGAGAAAGAACAAGAAGTTGTAGCTTTGGAAGAGTTGGATAGGTACTTGGAGGACAAACTTGAAAAAAATAGAATTGATTTTGATCTTCTAAACTGGTGGAAGGTAAATGAGGTTAGGTATCCTTCTTTGGAAAATGTAGCAAGAGATGTATTTGCTATCCAAGCATCTACTTTGGCCTACGAATCTATATTTAGCACTGGGGGGAGAAATTTAGATAAATTTAGGAGTTCTTTAACACCTATTACAGCTGAAGTTCTCATATGTCTACAAGATTGGTTGAGAAGCTCCAACAAACCTATTGAAATTGAAGAATTAGTTTAAGATCTTGATGATAATGAATCAGGTTAGTATACAAATCTTGTAAATTTTAATTTCACTTTTACTTATTCTATTCATTCAATTTAATAAAAATATGGTTGCAATTACAATTTTCAGAGGGGTCTAAAGATACAAATATTCTTCCAACAATAGTTGGCCAACTAAATTTGGAATGTGTGTATTAAATTTTATAAGGTAATATTTTGATTTTTTATTACTCTCTCATCTTAGAAATTTATGTATGCATGATTAACACGTTTTCATCTTTGGTTGTCCTTCTACAGTGGAGGAAGAAAAGGGAGGAGTTGTAGAAGAGATAATTAATTGGGTTTGGATTTTCATTGCTGTTCCGGGACGGACATTTGAAATGATTATTATCATGGTTGTAATTTGTTGTTTTTTTTTGTTATATTAAGCTGCCTAATTTTAGCAATTAATTAAGTAGTAATTGCTGCTGCCAATGTTTGTGGTCATCTTTAGCTATTCCTTAATATTTTAAGTAATTGTTTAAAAAATGTAGTATTACTATTATGGTTAACTTTCACTCGGCTGAACAAAGCCAACTTGTGACAAAACAAAGAACAAAATTAAGCACACAGCTCGGTCCTATTCTATTTAACATTTCTATACTTTTCTGCACATCAAAGCTTTTGACAGGGTAATTGAACTCCTTTACGGTATTCAGCCTATTTGACAAAACAAAATTGGCCCAATTTGAGTTTGAAAGATACATACCTAAGGAATGATAAATTTTACAACAAAAGGTTTCGACATGAACTAACTTGGACGGTCTGAAGAAAATAAATTGAAAAAAATGTCCAAACTACGTTCTGTCCTGGAACCGGTTTCTCCTACCTAAAATCACCTATCTACATCCCGTACCATCAGATATTTTCAACCTATGGGACGTTGCTGGATCTTCAAAAAAAAATCTTTGAACTATGGGAATGGACTGGAGATTTGTAATCCCCTTCCAGTCCCATCCCATGAGCACCCCTAACATTTAGTGGTTTATAGGTTTTATTTAAAAAATAAAATAACAAAAAATTTATTTTTATTATTTTTTGATATTTTCAAATATTATAACCTTTGAAAATATAATAATTTTTAAATTTTTTTTAAATGTGAATCCAATATTTAGTTATACTAATCATTATATTTATATTTTATATAAATTCAATATAAACAATTTTATTGATAAATATTCTAATCATAATCAAAAAATAAATTAATAATCCATTAATAATAAGATAGATATTTATTAAAATATAATTACAAAACATAAAATGATTGAAAAGCAAAGAAAAATATATTACTATATAATAATTTTTTGTTTTTGAATTTTTTATTCTTTTAATAAGTTTAACTATATTTTTCTAATGAAAAATAATTTATATAAATTATATTTGTCTAACTCATAATTTATTTTTTAATTAATATTTATATATAAATAAACAAATAAATAATTAAAATGAATATTTAAAATTATAATGAAAAAAAAATGAGATTTATTATTTATTATTTATTATTTAGGGATACTAGTTTAATTTAAATTAGATCCGTCTGACTAATAGTTTATTTTGTAATTAATATTTCTATAAAAATAAACTGATAAATAATTAAAATAAAAATTTAAAATTATACTGAATAAAAATTAAAATGAGATTTAAGATTTATTATAAATGTATACCAGTTTAATAGTTTAAGTATTTAGAGGTTTTATCATTGCAGTTTAGCGATTTATGTTTTTAAGCTTTTAGTGGTTTATAGGTTTTATAAAAAAAATAAAATAACAAAAAAAATTTCTATAATTTGTTATCATTTTCATAGTTTATAAACTTTGAAAATATAATAATATTTACAATTTTTTGAAATGTGAATATAATATTTAGTTTTAATAATATTAATAATTATACATCATATAAATTCAATATAAGCAATTTTATTGATAGATAATATAATAATGATCAAAAATTAAATTAATAAACTATTAATAAAAAGAAAGATATTAATTAAAAAATATTTACAAAACCCAAATTGATTCAAAATTAGAGTAAAATATATTACTGGATAATAATTTTTAATTTTTAAAATTAACTTCTTTTATAAGCGTATATTTTTTTTATTAAAAATAAATTAATTAAATTATATTTTTTGCACTCATACTTTATTTTGTAATAAATATTTCTATAAAAATTAAATAATAACTAATTAAAATGAATATTTAAAATTATAATAAATATAAATAAAAATTAGATTTATTAATTATTAAGTAGTATATAGCAGTTTAATGGTTTATGTATTTAGGCATTAGGGGGTTTAGGAGTTTACTGATTTAACTGTGTATGCATTAAGTTGTTTATAGGTTTTATTTAAGAAAAAAATATAAAAAAATTATTTTTATTATTTTTTGATATTTTCAAAGGTTAAAACCTTTGAAAATATAATAATTTTTAAATTTTTATCAAAAGTGAATAAATATTTATTTATAATAATATTAATAATTATATATCATATAAATTCAAGATAAACAATTTTATTGAAAGATATTATAATAATTATCAAAAAATAAATTAAAAATCTATTATGAATAAGATTGATATTACTTAAAATATAATATCAAAACCTAAAATGATTCAAAAGCAAAGCAAAAAAAATTACTTAATATTAATTATTTGTTTTTAAATTATAATGAAAACAAATAAAAACGAGATTATTAATTATTATTTAGGGTCAACCGATTTAAACGATTATCTATATAGGGGAATCAGAATTTTGTAGCTTAGTTATTTAAGTGTTTAGGCATTTAGTGATTTATAGGTTTTATTTAAACAATTAAATAATAAAAAATATATTTTTTTGTTTTTTCACATGTTCAAAGGTTATAATCTATGAAAATATAATAATATTAAATTCTTTTTCAAAAGTGAATACAATATTTAGCTATAATAATTATTAAATATATATATCATATAAATAAAATATAAATATTTTTATTGATAAATATTCTAATAATGATCAAAAAATAAATTAATAATTTATATTAATAAGTTAGATATCAATTAAAATATAATTACAAAACATAAAATGATTCAGAAACAAAGTAAAATATATTACTATATAATAATTTTTTGTTTTTAATTTTTTTCTTCTTTTAATAAGTTTATCTATTTTTTTGTGTAGAAAAATAAATTATATAAATTATATTTGTCTAAATTATAATTAATTTTGTAATTAATATTTATATAAAAATAAACAAATAAATAATTAAAATGAATATTTAAAATTATGATGAAAAAGAATAAAAATGAGATTTATTATTTATTATTTAGGATATACATGTTTAAAAAATTTATCAATTTAGGGATTTCGATATTTAGAAGTTATTAATTTAAGTATTTAGGCATTTAATGGTTTATAGCTTTTATACAAACAATGAAATAACAAAAACTTTATTTTTGATATTTTTTCAAATTTTCAAATGTCATAACATTTGAACATATAATAATTTTAAATTTTTTTAAAAATGTGAATACAATATTTAGTAATAAAAAATATTATAACTATATATAATATAAGCTAAATATAAACAATTTTAATGATAATATTATATAAATTATCAAAAAATAAATTAATAAACTATAATTAATACGATAGATATAAATTAAAATATAATTAAAAAACCTAAAATGATTCAAAATGAAAGTAAAATTTATTACTAAATAATATTAATTTTTTTTTAGTTTTTGCATCATTTTATAAGCTTATATTTTTTTTTGTTGAAAAATATATTAATTAAATTATATTTGTCACTCATAATTTATTTTGTAATTAATATCTCTATAAATTATTTAAATTATAATTATGGTTTATGAGTTTAAAGGTTTAGGTATTTAGGGGCTTTGGGGTTTAATAGTTTAGAGATTTGTGTATTTAGGCATTTAATGGTTTATAAGTTTTATTTAAACAATGATATAACAAAAAATTTATTTTTGTTATTTTTTCTCATCTTTGAAGGTTATAACCTTTGAAAATATAACAATTTTAAATTTTTTTTAATATGTGAATACTATATTTAGTTATGATAATCTTAATAAATATATACCATGTTAATTCAATATAAACAATTATATTGATATATATTATATTAATGATCAAAAAATAAATTAATAACTATTATTAATAAGATAGATATTTTTTAAAATATATTTGCAAAACATAAATTTATTCAAAATCAAAGTAAAATATAATAGTAAATAATACTTTCTTTGATGTTTTCCTTCTTTTTATAAGTTTATATTTTTTGTTATTAAAAGTAAATTATTTAAATTATATTTGTCTTCCACATGATTTATTTTTAATTTATAATTCTATAAAAATAAACTGATAAATAATTAAAATGAATATTTAAAATTATAATGAATACAAATAAAATTGAGATTTATTATTTATTATTCAGGATATACTAGTTTAATGGTTTAAGTATTTAGGTGTTTTGGGGTTTAGTGATTAAAGTGTTTAGGACTTTAGTTATTTATAGTTTTTATTTAAAGAATGAAAAAATAAAAAATTAAATTGTTTGATTTTTTTTAATTTTTGAAGGTTATAACATTTGAAAATATAATAATTTTTATTTTTTATAATTGTTAATATAATATTTAGTTATAATATTTTTAATAATTATATAAAATATAAAATCAATATAAATAATTTTATTAATAGAAATTAAAATATATTTACATAACACAATGATTCAAAATCAAATCAAAATATATTACTAAATAATAATATTTAGATGAAAAATATATTACTATAAAAAATGATTCAGAAGAAAGCAAAATATATTACTATATAATAATTTGTTGGTTTGAATTTTTTTTTTCTTTTAAAATAAATTATTTTTCATTTTAATGAAAAATATTTTATATAAATTATAATTGTCTAACTCAAAATTTATTTTGTAATTAATATTTATATAAAAATAAACAAATAAATAATTAAAATGAATATTTAAAATTATAATGAAAAAAATAATAATGTATTTATTGTTTATTATTAAGAATATATCTGATTAAAAAAATTATCTATTTAGGGTTTTCGAGATTTAGAAGTTATTCATTTAAGTATTTTGGCAATTATTGGTTTATAGGGTTTATTTAAATAATGAAATAACAAATAAATTATTTTTGATATTTTTTCAAATTTTCAAAGTTATAACCTTTGAAAATATAATAATTTTAAAATTTTTTAAAAATGTGAATACAATATTTTATAATAATAATTATTATAACAATATATAATATAAACTAAATATAAACAATTTTATTCATAGATATTATATCAATTATCAAAAAATAAATTAATAAACTATTATTAATATGATAGATATAAATTAAAATTTAATTACAAAAACTAAAATGATTAAAAATCAAAGTAAATTTATTACTAAATAATATTTTTTGTTTTTTAGTTTTTGCCTCATTTTATAAGATTATATATTTTTTTGATAAAAAATAAATTATTTAAATTATATTTGTATCACTCATAATTTAGTTTGTAATTAATATTTCAATAAATTATTTAAATTATATTTAAGGTTTACGAGTTTAAAGGTTTAAGTATTTAGGGGCTTCGGGGTTTAAGAGTTTAGAGATTTATGTGTTTAGGTATTTAATGGTTTATAAGTTTTATCTAAACAATGATATAACAAAAAGTTATTTTTTGTTATTTTTTCTCATTTTTGAAGGTAACCTTTGAAAATAGAACAATTTTTAAATTTTTTTAATGTGAATACTATATTTAGTTTTGATAATATTAATAATTATATATCATATAAATTCATTATAAACAATTATATTGATAGATATTATATTAATGATCAAAAATAAATATTTAGTTTTGATGTTTTGATTCTTTTTATAAGTTTATATTTTTTGTTCTTAAAAGTATATTATTTAAATTATATTTGCCTTCCTCATAATTTATTTTGTAATTTATAAGTCTATAAAAATAAACTAAATAATAATTAAAATGAATATACAGTTTTAAAGATTTAGGTATTTATGTGTTTTGGGGTTTAGTGATTTAAGTGTTTATGCCTTTAGTGATTTATAGTTTTTATTTAAAGTATGAAAAACCAAAAAATTTAATTTTTTGTTTTTTTAAATTTTTGAAGGTTATAACCTTTTAAAATCTAATAATTTTTAATTTTTTTTAAATGTGAATATAATATTTAGTTATAATCATCTTGATAATTATATAAAATGTAAAATCAATATAAATAATTTTATTAATAGATTTTATAATAATTATCAATAAATAACTTAATAAACTTTTATTAATTAAAATGATATAAATTAGAATATAATTGTAAAATCTAAAATTATTCAAAATTAAATTAAAATAAATTACTAAATAATAATATTTTGTTTTAAAATTTTTGCCTCTTTTTATGATCTTATATTTTTTTGAAGAAAAATAAATTATTTATATTATATCCATCTCACTAATTATTTATTTTGTAATTAATATTTCAATAAAAATAAACTGATAAATAATTAAAATAAAAATTTAAAATTATATTAAATAAAAATTAAAATGAGATTTATAAATTATTATTAATGTATACCAATTTAATATTATAAGTATTTAGAGGTTTTGTCATTTAGAAGTTTAGCGATTTATGTTTTTAGGAATTTAGTGGTTTATAGGTTTTGTTTAAACAATGAAATAACAAAAAAATCATTTTTGATATTTTTTCACATTTTCAAAGGTTATAAACTTTGACAATATAATAATTTTAAAATTTTTTAAAAATGTTAATACAATATTTAGTAATAATAATCATTATAATTATATATAATATAAATGAAATATAAACAATATTATTGATTTATATGATATCAATTATCAAAAAATAAATTAATATGGTATTATTATTATGATTGATATAAATTAAAATATAATTGCAAAACCTAAAGTTATTCAAAATCCAAGTAAAATTTATTACTAAATAAAAATATTGTTTTTTAGTTTTTGCATCTTTTTATAAGCTTATATATTTTTTTGATGAAAAATAAATTATTTAAATTATATTTGAATCACTCATAATTTATTTTGTAATTAATATTTTAATAAATTATTTTAATTATATTTAAGGTTTACGAATTTAAATGTTTAAGTATTTAGGGGCTTTTGTGTTTAGGAGTTTAGATATTTAAGTGTTTAGGCATTTAGTGGTTTATAAGTTTTATTTAAACAATGATATAGCAAAAAATTTATTTTTATATTTTTTCTAATTTTTGAAGATTATATCCTTAGAATATATAATAATTTTTAAATTTTTTTGAAATGTAAATATAATATTTATTTATAATAATCTTCATAATTATAATTCATTTAAATTCAATATAAATAATTATATTGCTAGATATTATAATTATGTTCAAAAAATTAATTAATAAACTATTATTAATAAAATAGTTATTATTTAAAAAGTATTTACAAAAACTAAATTTATTAAAATCAAAGTAAAATATATTACTAAATAATAATTTTTTTTAATGTTTTGCTTTTTTTATCAGTTTATATTTTTGTTCTTAAAAATAAATTATTTATATTATATTTGTCTTACTTATAATTTGCTATGTAATTTATAATTCTATAATAATAAACTACTAAATAATTAAAAGGAATATTTAAAATTATAATGAATACAAATAAAATTGAGATATACTATTTATTATTCAGGATATACCAGTTTAATTGTTTAAGTATTTAGGTGTTTTGTGGTTTATGAGTTTAGTGATTTAATTGTTTACACCTATAGTGATTTATAGTTTTTATTTAAAGAATGTAAAAACAAAAAATTGAATATTTTGTTTTTTTTTAATTTTTGAAGGTTATAACCTTTGAAAATATAATAATTTTTAATTTTTTTTAAATATGAATATAATATTTAGTTATAATAATCTTAATAATAAAATTTAATGTAAACTCAATATAAATAATTTAATTGATAGATATAATAATAATGATCAATAAATAAATTAATAAACTTGTATTTTTAGAATGATATAAATTAAAATATAATTGTAAAATATAAAATGATTCAAAATCAAAATAATATATATTATTAATTAATAATTTTTTTATTTTTAAAATTATGCCACTTTTTATAAGCATTTTTTTTTATGAAAAATAAATTTTTTTAATTATATATGTCGCACTAATAATTTATTTTGTAATTAATATTTCTATAAAAATAAACTGATAAATAATTAAAATGAATATTTAAAATTATAATGAATACTAATAAAAAAAGATTTATTATTTATTATTTAGTGTATACCTATTTAATGGTTTAAGTTAGTTGTGGTTTTGGGGTCAAGGAGTTTATTGATTTATATGTTTGCCCATTTAGGTGTTTATAAGTTTTATGTAATCAATGAAATAACAAAAAATTTATTTTTATGAATTTTCATGATTTTTAATGGTTATTTCCTTTGAAAATATAATAATTTTTTAATCTTTCTATAATATGAATGCAATACTTAGTTATAATAATCTTAATAATTATATTTGAAGTAAATTTAATATAAAAAATTTTATTAATAAATATTATTATAATGATCGAAAAATATATTAATAAATTATTATTAATAAGTTAGATATTAATTAAAATATATTTGTAGAACTCAAAATAATTCAAAATCAAAGTAAATTATATTAGTAAATAAAATATTAAATTTTTCAAATTTTGTTTATATTTATAAGCTTATTTTTTTCATTAAAAATAATATATTTAAATTATATGTCTCACTCATTATTTATTTTATAATTAATATTTCTATAAAAATAAACTAAAAAATAATTAAAATGAATATTTAAAATAATAATGAAAACAAATAAACATGAAATTTATTATTTAGGTTATATAGGTTTAATGGTTTAAGTATTTAGGGGGTTTTGGGGTTAAGGAGTCTAGATATTTAAATGATTAGGCATTTAGTGGTTTATAAGATTTATTTAAATAATAAAATAATAAAAAAAATTATTTTTGTGATTTTTAATCATTTTTGAAGTTTATAACGTTTGAAAATATAATAATTTTTAAATTTTTTTCAAAAGTGAATTCAATATTTAGTTATAATAATAATTATATTTATATTTCATATAAATTCAATATAAATAATTTTTTTGATAAATATTCTAATAATGATCAAAAAATAAATTAATAATCTATTATTAATAAGATAGATTTTAATTAAAATATAATTACAAAGCCTAAAATGATTCCGAAGGAAAGAAAAATATATTACTATATAATAAATATTTGTTTAGAAATTTTTTCTTCTTTTTATAAGTTTATCTATATTTTTTAATCAAAAATAATTTAGATAAATTATATTTGTCTAACTCATTATTTATTTTGTAATTAATATTTAATAAAAATAAACGAATAAAAAATTAAAATCAATATTTTAAATTATAATGAAAAAAATAATATTGAGATTTATTATTTATTATTTAGTGTATACCAATTTAAAAGGATTATCTATTTACAGTTTTCGAGATTTCGGAGTTATTGACTTAAGTGTTTAGGTATTTAGTAGTTTATAGGATTTATTTAAATAATGAGATAACAAAAAAATTATTTTCGATATTTTCTCACATTTTCAAAGGTAATAAGATTTGAATATATAATAATTTTAAATTTTTTTAAAAATGTGGATACAATATTTAGTAATAAGAATAATTATAATTATATATAATATAAACTAAATATAAACAATTTTATTGATAGATATGATATCAATTATGAAAATATAAATTAATATGCTATTATTAATATGATAGATACAAATTTAAATATATTTGCAAAACCTAAAATTATTCAAAATCAAATTAAAATTTATTACCAAATAATAATTTTTGTTTTTTAGTTTTTGCTTCTTTTTATAAGCTTATATTTTTTTTTTTGATGAAAAATAAATTATTTAAATTATAATTAAGGTTTACGAGTTTATAGTTTTAAGTATTTAGGGGCTTTTGTGTTTAGGAGTTTATAGATTTAAGTGATTAGACATTTAGTGGTCTATAAGTTTTATTTAAACAATGATATAACAAAAAATTTATTTTTATTTTTTTTTCTAATTTTTGAAGGTAACCTTTGAAAATATAAAAATTTTTAAATTTTTTTCGAAAGTAAATATAATATTTAATTATAATAATCTTAATGAATATAAGTCATTTCAATTCAATATAAATAATCACATTGCTAGATATTATAATAATAATCAATAAATAAATTAATAAACTATTACTAATAAGATAGATATTATTTAAAATATATTTGCAAAATGTAAATTTATTCAAAATCAAAGTATATATTACTAAATAATAATAATTTTTTTAATATTTTGCTTTTTTTATAAGTTTATATTTTTGTTATTAAAAATAAATTATTTAAATTATATTTGTCTTCCTCAAAATTTATTTTCTAATTTATAATTTTATAAAAATAAACTAATAAATAATTAAAATAAATATTTAAAATTATAACGAATACAAATAAAATTGAAATTTATTATTTATTATTCAAGATATACAGGTTTAATGGTTTAAGTATTTAGGTGTTTTGGGGTTTAGTGATTTAAGTGTTTATGCCTTAAGTGATTTTATCTAATTCTTGAAGGTAATAACCTTTGAAAATATAATAATTTTTAATTTTTTTAAAATGTGAATATAATATTTAGTCATAATAAGCTTGATAAATATATATAATGTAAACTCAATATAAATAATTTTATTAATAGATATTATAATAATGATAAATAAATAAATTAATAAAACTATTATAATTTAGAATGATATAAATTAAAATATAATTGCAAAATCTAAAATTATTAAAAATTAAATTAAATAATTAACTAAATAATAATATTTTGTTTTAAAAATTTTGCTCTTTTTATAATCTTATATTTTCTAATGAAAAATAAATTATTTATATTATATATGTCTCAGTAATAATTTATTTTGTAATTAATATTTCTATAAAAATAAACTGCTAAATAATTAAAATGAATATTTAAAATTTTAATGAATACTAATAAAAATGAAATTTATTATTTATTATTTAGAGTATACTAATTTAAAGGCTTATGTATTTATGGGCTTCGGGGTTTAGTAGTTTTGTCATTAAGAATTTAGGTATTTTGTGGTTTATAGATTTTATTAAAAAATCTAATAACAAAAGATTTATTTTTTTATTTTTTCTTATTTTCAAATGTTATAACCTTTGAAAACTTAATAATTTTTAAATTTTTTTTAAAATGTGAAAATATTATTTTGTTATAATAATCTAAATAATTATATATAATGTAAATTCAATATAAATAATTTTTTTATAGATATTATGATGACAATAATAAAATAAATTAATAAACTATTATTAATAAGATAGATATTAAATAAAATTTATTTGCAAAACCTAAAATGGTTCAAAATCAAAGTAAAATATATTAATAAGATAGAAATTAATTAAAACTATTATTAATAAAATAAAATATACAGGTTCAACAGATTATATATTTAGAAGTTTTCGGATTTAAGAATTTAGTGATTTAAGTGTTTAGGCATTTAGTAGCTTATAGGTTTTATTTAAAAAATAAAATAACAAAAATTATTTTTTGTTATTTGTTCTCATTTGTGAAGGATATAACCTTTGAAACTATAACAATTTTTAAATTTTTCTTAAATGTGAATACTATATTTAGTTATGATAATATTAATAAATATATATCATGTAAATTAAATATAAATAATAATATTGATATATATTATAATAATGATCATACAAAAGATTAATAAACAATTATTAATAAGATAAATATTGTTTAAAATATATTTTCAAAACCTAAAATGATTCAAAATCAAAGTGAAATATTTTAATAAATATTAATTTAAAATTTTTAAATTTTTGTATCCATTTATAAGCTTATATATTTTTTGATGAAAAATAAAATATTTAAATTATATTTGTCTCACTATTAATTTATTTTTTAATTTATATTTCGATAAAAATAAACTAATAAATAATTAAAAAATATATATATAATTATAATGAATACTAATAAAAATGAGATTTATCAATAATTATTTAGTGTATACCTATTTAATGGTTTAAGTTTATTGTGGTTTTGGGGTTAATGAGTTTATTGATATATATTTTTACACATTTAGGTGTTTATAGGTTTTATTTAATCAATGAAATAACAAAAAAAAATTTTATGAATTTTCGTGATTTTCAAAGGTTATATAACCTTTGAAAATATAATAATTTTTAATAGTTCTAAAATATGAATACAATACTTAGTTATAATAAACTAATAATTATATTTGATGTAAATTCAATATAAAAGATTTTATTAATATATATTATTTTGATGATCAAAAAATAAATTAATAAACTTTTATTAATAAGATAGAAATTAATTAAAATATATTTGTAGAACCCTAAATAATTCAAAATCAAAGTAAATTATATTAATAAATAAAATTTTAAATTTTTGAAATTTTGTTTATTTTTATAAGCTTATATTTATTTTCATAAAAATTAATTTATTTAAATTATAAATGTATCACTCATTATTTATTTTGTAATTAATATTTCTATAAAAATAAACTAAAAAATAATAAAATGAATATTTAAAATTATAATGAAAACAAATAAAAATGAGATTTATTATTTATTATTTAGGTTATATATGTTTAATGGTTTAAGTATTTAGGGCGGTTTTGCGGTCTAGGAGCCTAGAGATTTAAATGTTTAGGCATTTAGTGGTTTATAAGTTTTATTTAAATAATAACATAATAAAAAAAATATTTTTGTGATTTTTTATCATTTTTGAAGGTTATAACCTTTGAAAAATAATAATTTTTAAATTTGTTTCAAATGTAAATATAATATTTAGTTATAATAATCTTGATACTTATAAGACATTTAATTTCAATATAAGTAATTTTATTGTTAGATATTATAAAATTGATAAAATAATTTTTTTGATAATTATATGTGGTATCCCGATTTAATTGTTTGATTATTTAGGAGTTTTGCCATTGAGGAGTTTATCAATTTATGTTTTTAGGTATTTATTGGTTTATAGGTTTTATTTATATAATAAAAAAAAAATTTTTTTAGATTTTTTCTGATTTTCAAAGGTAATAACCTTTGAAAATAAAATAATTTTTAAAATTTTTTGAAATATGAATACTATGTATAATTATATTAATTTTACAAATATTATATCATATAAATTCAATATAAAAAATTTTATTGATAGATATTATAATAATGATCAAAAATTAAATAAATAAACTATTATTAATAATATAAATATTAATTAAAATCTATTTACATAACACAAAATGATTCAAAATAAAATCAAAATATATTACTAAATAATAATTTTTAATTTTTAAATTTGTGGTTCCATTTATAAGTAGTATATAGATGTTAAAATGTTTATGTATTTAGAGGTTTCGGGGTCTATGAGCTTACTAATTTAAGTAAGTAAGCATTTAATGGTCTATAGGTTTTATTTAAAAATAAAATAACTGAAAATTTATTTTTATTATTTTTTCTCAATTTTTTAAGATTATAACCTTAGAAAATATAATAATTTTTAAATTTTTTTCAAAATGAATACAATATTTATTTATAATAATCATAATAATTATATATCATATAAATTCAATATAAACAATTTTATTGATAGATATTCTAATAATTATCAAAAAATAAATTAAAAATCTATTATCAATAAGATTGATATTACTTAAAATATAATATCAAAACATAAAATGATTCAAAATCAAAGCAAAATATATTACTAAATTAATAATAATTTGTTTTTAAATTTTTATTTTTTTATAAGCTTATCAATTTTTTGATGAAAAATTATTTTTATAAATTATATTTTTAACTCACAATTTATTTTATAATTAATACATATATAAAAATAAAAAACTAAACAATTCAAATGAATTTTTTAAATTATAATGAAAACAAATAAAAATGAAATTTATTAATTATTATTTAGGGTATACCGATTTAAATGATTAGCTATATAGGTGTATCGAGATTTTGTAGTTTAGTGATTTAAATGCTAAGGCATTTAGTGGTGTATAGATTTTATTTAAACAATAAAATAACAAAGTAAAAATATTTCTTTTTTCACATTTTCAAAGGTTATAACCTTTAAAAATATAAAAATTTTAAAAATTTTTTTCAAAAGTGAATAGTATATTTAGTTATAATAATCATTATATTTATATATCATATAAATTCAATATAAACATTTTTAATGATAAATATTCTAAAAATGATGAAAAAATAACTTAATAATCTATTATTAATAAGATAGATGTCAATTAAAATATATTTACAAAACCTAAAATGATTTAGAAGCAAAGCAAAATATATTACTATACAATAATCTTTTGTTTTGAATTTTTTTTTTCTTTTAAAAAGTTTATCTATAATTTTTTGATGAAAAATAATTTATATAAATTATATTTGTGTAACTCATAAATTATTTTGTAATTAATATTTATATAAAAATAAATAAATAAATAATTAAAATGAATATTTAAAATTTTAATTAAAAAAATGAGATTTATTATTTATTATTATTTTGATATACTGGTCTAATTTAAATTAGATCTGTCTTAATAATAATTTATTTTGTATTTAATATTTCTATAAAAAATAAACTAAGAATTAATTTAAATAAAAATTTAAAATTATACTGAATAAAAATTAAAATGATATTTATGATTTATTATTAATGTATACTAGTTTAATGGTATAAGTATTTAGAGGTTTTGTCTTTTAGGAGTTTAGCGATTTAGATTTTTAGGGATTTAGTAGTTTATATGTTTTATTTAATCAATAAAATAACAAAAAAAAATTTGTAATTTTTTCTAATTTTCATAGGTTATAACCTTTGAAAATATACTAATATTTAAAATTTTATGAAATATGAATAAAATAGTTAGTTATAATAATATTAGTAATTATATATGATATAAATTCAATATAAATAATTTTATTTTAGATATATTAATAATGATCAAAAATTTAAATTAATAAACTACTAATAATAAGATAGATATTAATTAAAAAATATTTACAAAACCAAATTGATTCAATTTAAAGTAAAATATATTAGTGGATAAGAATTTTAAATTTTTAAATTTTTATCTTTTATCATCGTATGATATTTTTTTGATTAAAAATAAATTATTTAATTATATTTGTCGCACTCATAATTTAGTTTATAGAAATATTTCTATGAAAATAAACTAATAAAATATTAAACATAATATTTAAAACTATAATAAATTGAAATTAAAATTAGATTTATTAATTATTATGTATTATATAGCAGTTTAATGGTTTATATATTTAGGTATTACAAAGTTTAGGTATTTAGGTATTTAAGTATTAATTATTATCTATATTTTTTTGATTAAAAATAATTTTCATAAATTATATTTGTCTAACTTATAATTTATTTTTTAATTAATATTTATATAAAAATTAAAAATTAATAATTAAAATGAATATTTAAAATTATAATGAATAAAATAAAAATTAGATTTATTAATTATTAAATAGTATATTGGGGTTTAATGATTTATGTATTTAGGAGTTTATTGATTTACCTATATATGCATTTAATGGTTTATATGGCTTATTTAAAAAATAAAATAATAAAAAATTTATTTTTGTTATTTTTTGATTATTTCAAAGGTTATAACCTTTGAAAATACATTAAATTTTAAATTTTTTTATAAAGTGAATACAATCTTTGTTATAATAATCATTATATTTATATATCATATAAATTCAATATAAACAATTTTATTGATAAATATTCTAATAATGATCAAAAAAAATTAATAATCTATTATTAATAAGATAGATATCAATTAAAATATTATTACAAAACCTAAAATGATTCAGAAGCAAAGCAAAATATATTACTATATAATAATTTTTTGTTTTGAATTTTTTTTCTTTTTAAAAGTTTATATATATTTTTTTGATGAAAAATAATTTATATAAATTATATTTGTCTAACTCATAATTTATTCTGTAATTAATATATATATAAAATTAAACAAATAAATAATTAAAATTAATATTTAAAATTATAATGATAAAAATGAGATTTATTATTTATTATTTAGGGATAACAGTTTAATTTAAATTAGATATTTCTCACTAATAATTTATTTTGTAATTAATATTTCTATAAAAATAAACTGATATATATTTAAAATAAAAATTTAAAATTATACTGAATAAAATTTAAAATGAGATTTATGATTTATTATTACTGTATAACAGTTTAATAGATTAAGTATTTAGAGGTTTTTTCATTTAGGATTTTAGCGATTTATGTTTTTAGGATTTTAGTGGTTTATATGTTTTAATTATAAAAATAAAATATCAAAAAAAAATTCTATAATTTTTTCTCATTTTCATAGGTTATAACCTTTGAAAATATAATAATATTTAAAATTTTTTGAAATGTGAATACAATACTTAGTTATAATAATATTAGTAATTATATATCATATAAATTCAATATAAACAATTTTATTGATATATATTATAATAATGATCAAAATTAAATTTATAAACTATTGATATTAAGATAGATATTAATTAAAAAATAATTACAAAACCCAAATTGATTCAAAATTATAGTAAATTATATTTCTGGATAACAATTTTTAATTTTTAAATTTTTACTACTTTTATAAGCATATATATTTTTAAATTATATTTATCGTACTCATAATTTATTTTGTAATAAATATTTCTATAAAAATAAACTAATAAATAATTAAAATGAATATTTAAATTTATAATAAATAGAATTAAAAATTAGATTTATTAATTATTAAGTAGTATATAGTGTTTTTAAGGTTTATGTATTTTGGCATTACGGAGTTTAGAAGTTTACTGATTTAACTGCATATGCATTTAGTGGTTTATAGGTGTTATTTATAAAAATATATCAAAAAATTTATTTTATTTATTTTTTGATATTTTCAAAGGTTATAACCTTTGAAAATATAATAATTTTTAAATTATTTTCAAATGTGAATACTATATTTAGTTATAATAATCATTATATATATATATATATATATCTATATATATATAAATTCAATATAAATATTTATATTAATAAATATTCTAATAATGATCAAAGAATAGATTATAATGAAAAAAATAATATTGAGATTTATTATTTATTATTTAGGGTATACCAGTTTATTAGTTTGATTATTTAGGAGTTTTGTCGTTGAGGATTTTATCAATTTATGTTTTTAGGCTTTTAGTGGTTTATAGGTTTTATTTAAACAATGAAATAACAAAAAAAATTATTTTTGATATTTTTTGACATTTTCAAAGATTGTTTTATTTAAACAATGAAAAAAAATTTAAAATTATTATATTTTTAAAGGTTATCACCTTTAAAAATATAATAATTTAAATTTTTTTTCAAAAAGTGAATACTATATTTAGTTATAATAATATTTATATTTATATATCATATAAATTCAATATAAACATTTTTAATCAAAAATATTCTAATAATGATCAAAAAATAAATTAATAATCTATAATTAAAAAACCTAAAATGATTCAGAAGCAAAGCAAAATATATTACTATATTATAATTTTTTGTTTTGAAATTTTTTTTTAAAAGTT
>JAREIK010005204.1:0-24330 GCA_029783825.1 Sapria himalayana
AGCAATATATATATCGCAATTCAGCAACCATCAATGATAGAATCAAATAACGAGAAATAAACACCAAAAATAAATTGGTTCGCTATCGCTCAGTACGAGTAGCTAAATCCACCAGAAAATGCTTTTGCATTATAGATTAAAGCAACAGAAATGTCTTGCAGTATGCACACACAGAATAGTCGCGATAATTGCACAGAGAAGAAGAGAGAGATGATGAACAGTTCCACGGGTCCAAAAACAGCCACCACAAAATAAATTACAAACATTTTATATTAAAATTTCTATTGGTTCATTTAACTAGAGCGGGTCGGATCATGAGATGGGTTCAGGCTCTGCTCCAATTTTGGTATGCTGTTGGTCAGCGAGAACTCCGTTATTATGCTGCTTCTGCATCCCCAGCCTATTAATATTTCCTTTCATGCACTTACCTGAAAATATTAAAAAAGGAAAAATATTTGGTTCGTATTCTTATAATTTAAAAAATTATCAAAAAATTACAGATTATCAAAAAAAATTACATATACAACAATATAAATCTTAAATCTCATTTTAATTTGTATTCATTATATATTTGTAATATTCATTTTAAATATCTATTTGAGTTTATTTTTTATATAAAATAAATTGCAAAATAAATAATTAGTCAACAAATATAATAGTAATAATTTACTTTATAAAAAAAAATATCATCTTATAAAAGAAGTAAAATTTAAAACAAAAAATTATTATTTAGTAATAAATTTACATTGATTATGAATCATTTTATGTTTGTAATTATTTTAATTTATATCTCCTCATATTAATTAAAAGTTTATTAAATTATTTTTTGATAATTGATATCATATCTATCAATAAAATTATTTATAATTAGTTTATATATATATACTTATAATGATTAATATACCTAAATATTTTATTCACATTTTAAAAAATTTTTAAATTATATATTTTCAAATGTTATACCTTTAAAATGTGAAAAATACGAAAAATAATTTTTTTGTTATTTCATTATTTAAATAAATCCTATAAACCACTAAATGCCTAAATACTTAAATAATTAACTCTTAAATCTCAAAAACCTTAATTATATAATCATTTTAAACCAACATACCCTAAATAATAAATAATAAATTTCAATATTATTTTTTTCATTATAATTTAAAATATTCATTTTAAATATTTATTCATTTATTTTTATATAATTATTAATTACAGAATAAATTGAGTAAGACAAATATAATTTATATATTTTTTTTTCATCAAACAAAATATATAACTTTTTGAATAAAAAAAAATTCCAAACAAAAAATTATTATATAGTAATTTATTTTGCTTTGATTCTGATTCATTTTAGTTTTGTAATTATATTTAAATTGACATCTATCTTATTAATAATAGATTATTAATGTATTCTTTGATCATTATTGGAATATTTATCAATAAAAATATTTATATTGAATTTATATGTTATATATATATAATGATTATTATAACTAAATATAGTATTCACATTTGAAAAAAAAATCAAAAATTATTATATTTTTAAAGGTTATAACCTTTGAATATATAAAAAAATAAAAAAAAATTTGATATATATTTTTTAAATAACACCTATAAACCACTAAATGCATACACAGTTAAATCAGTAAACTCCTAAACCCAGTAATGCCAAAATACAGAAACCATTAAACCACAATATACTACTTAATAATTAATAAATCTAATCTTTAATTCTATTTATTATAATTTTAAATATTCATTTTAATTATTTATTACAAAATAAATTATGAGTGAGACAAATATAATTTAAAAAATATATATGCTTATAAAGAAGTAAAAATTTAAAAATTAAAAATTAAAAATTAAAAATTAAAAATTGTGTTCCATAAATATACTTTACTATAATTTTGAATCAATTTGGGTTTTGTAATTATTTTTTAATTAATATCTATATTAATATCAATAGTTTATAAATTTAATTTTGATCATTATTATAATATATATCAATACAATTATTTATATTGAATTTATATAATATATAATTTTTAATATTATTATATTGAATTTATTTTTTTAAATAAAACTTATAAACCACTAAAAGCCTAAAAACATAAATTGCTAAAATCCTAAATGAAAAAACCTCTAAATACTTAATCCATTAAACTAGTATACAGTAATAAAAAATCATAAATTTCATTTTAAATTTTATCTAGTATAATTTTAAATTTTTATTTTAAATATTTATCATTTTATTTTTATAGAAATATTAAATACAAAATAAATTATTAGTGAGAAATATCTAATTTAAATTAAACCGGTATCCCTAAATAATAAATAATAAATCTCATTTATTTTTCATTATAATTTTAAATTTTCATTTTAATTATTTATTTGTTTATTTTTATAAATATATTAATTACTGAATAAATTATGAGTTAGACAAGAATAATTTATATAAATTATTTTTATCAAAAAAAATATAAATAAACTTTTTAAAAGAAAAAAAAATTCAAAACAAAAAATTATTATATAGTAATATATTTTGCTTTCCTTCTGAATCAATTTAGGTTTTGTAATTATATTTTAATTGATATCTATCTTATTAATAATAGATTATTAATTTATTTGTTGAACATTATTAGTATATTTATCAATAAAATGGTTTCTATCGAATTTATATGATATATAAATTTATTGATTATTATAACTAAAGATTGTATTTACTTTAGAAAAAATTTTAAAATTTATTGTATTTTCAAAGGTTATAACCTTTGAAATATCAAAAAATAACAAAAATAAATTTTTTGTTATTTTATTTTTTAAATAAAACATATAAACCACGAAATGCATATATTGGTAAATTAGTAAACTTCTAAATACGTAAATGATTAAACCGCTCTATACTACTTAATAATTAATAAATCTAATTTTTATTTTATTTATCATAATTTTAAATATTGATTTTAAATATTTATTAGTTTATTTTTATAAAATATTTATTACAAAATAAATTATGAGTGCGACAAATATAATTTAAATAATTTATTTTTAATCAAAAAAAATATTTACGCTTATAAAAGAAGTAAAAATTTAAAAATTATTATACAGTAATATATTATAGTTTAATATTGAATCAATTTGTGTATTGTAAATATTTTTTAATTAATATCTATCTTATTATTAAAAGTTTATTAGTTTAATTTTTGATCATTATTATATTATCTATCAATAAAATTGTTTATATTGAATTTATAAGATAAATAATTATTAATATTAAAATAACTAAATATTGTATTCACATTTCAAAAAATTTTAAATATTATTATATTTTCAAAGGTTATGACCTAGGAAAATGAAAAAAAATTATATTTTTTTTTGTTATTTTATTGTTTAAATAAAACATATAAACCACTAAATGCCAAAAAACATAAATTGCTAAACTCCTAAACAACAAAACCTCTAAATACTTAAACCATTAAACAGGTGTACATTAATAAAAAATCATAAATCTCAATTTAATTTTTATTAAGTATAATTTTATATTTTTATTTTAATTATTTATCAGTTTATTTTTATAGAATTATTAATTACAATATAAATTATTAATGAGAGAGATCTATTTTAAATAATTTATTTTTTAGCAAAAAAAATATATATTCTTATAAAAAAAGGCAAAATTTTAAAGACAAAATTTATTATTTTGTAATATATTTTATTTTGATTTTGAATCATTTTAGTTTTTGCAATTATATTTTAATTTATATCATTCTTATTAATAATAGTTAATAATTTTTTATTAATAATTATTATAATATCAATTAATAAAATTATATTTATTGAGTTTACATTATATATAATTATTAAGATTAATATAGCTAAATATTATATTCACATTTTAAAAAAATTAAAAATTATTTTACTTTCAAAGGTTATAACTTGAAAAATTAAAAAAAATCAAAAAAAATCAAAAAATTAAATTTTTTATTTTTTCATTCTTTAAATAAAAACTATAAATCACTAAAGGCCTAAACACTTAAATCGCTAAACCCCAAAACACTTAAATACTTAAACCATTAAACTAGTTTATCCTAAATAATAAATAATAAATAATAAATAATAAATAATAAATCTCTATTTTATTTGTATTCATTATAGTTTTAAATATTCATTTTAATTATTAATTAGTTTATTTTTATAGAATTATAAATTAAAAATAAATTATGAGGAAGACAAGTATAATTTAAATAATTTACTTTTAATTAAAAAAATAAAAACTTATAAAAAGAAGCAAAACATCAAAAAAATTATTATTTAGTAATATATTTTATTTTGATTTTGAATAAATTTACGTTTTGCAAATATATTTTAAATAAAATATTTCTTATTAATGATAGTTTATTAATTTATTTTTTGATCATCAATATAATATCTATCAATATAATTGTTTATATTGAATTTACATGATATATAATTATAAAGATTATCATAACTAAATATTGTATTCACATATAAAAAAAATCAAAAAATTGTTATATTTTCAAAGGTTATAACTTTAAAAATGATAAAAAATAACAAAAATAAATTTTTTGTTATATCATTGTTTAAATAAAACTTATAAACCATTAAATGCTAAACACAAATCTCTAAACTCCTAAACCCCGAAGCCCCTAAATAATTAAACCTTTAAACTTGTAAACCTTAAATATTATTTAAATAATATATTGAAATATTAATTACAAAATAAATTATGCGTAATACAAATATAATTTAAATAATTTATTTTTCATCAAAAAAGTATATAAGCTTATAAAAAGAAGAAAAAACTAAAAAATAAAAATTATTATTTAGTAATAAATTTTTCATTGTTTTTTGGATCATTTTAGGTTTTTTAATTATAATATAATTTATATCTATAATATTAATAATAGCATATTAATTAATTTTTTATAATTGATATCATATCTATCAATAAAATTGTTTATATTTAGTTTATATTATATATAATTATAATGATTATTATTACTAAATATTATATTCACATTTTTCAAAAAAATTTAAATTATCACATTTTCAAAGGTTATAACCTTTGAAAATGTGAAAAAATATCAAAAATATTTTTTTTGTTATTTCATTATTTAAATAAAACCTATAAACCACTAAATTCCTAAAAACATAAATCACTAAACTCCTAAATGACAAAACTAATAAATACTTAAACCATTAAACCGGTAAACATTAATAATAATTCATAAATGTCATTTTAATTTTTATTCAGTATAATTTTAAATTTTTATTTTAATATTAGCTTATTTTTATAAAAATATTAAATACAAAATAAATTATTAGTGAGATAGATCTAATTTAAATTAAAAAAGTATCCCTAAATAATAAATACTAAATCTCATTTATTTTCATTATTATTTTAAATATTAAATTTAATTATTTATTTGTTATTTATATATAAATATTAATTACAAAATAAATTGAGCTAGACAAAAATAATTTATATAAATTATTTTTCATCAAAAAATTATAGATAAACTTTTTAAAAGAAAAAAAAATTCTAAAACAAAAATTATTATATAGTAATATATTTTGCTTTGCTTCTGAATCATTTTAGCTTTTGTAAATATATTTTAATTGATATCTATCTTATTAATAATAGATTATTAATTTATTTTTTGATCATTATTAGAATATTTATCAATAAAATTATTTATATTGAATTTATATGATATATAATTATAAAGATTAATCTAACTAAAATTATATTTACATTTCAAAATAATTTAAAATTTATTATATTTTTAAAGTTTATCATCTTTGAAAATGAGATAAAATCACAAAAATAAATTTTTTGTTATTTTATTGTTTATATAAAACCTATAAACTACTAAATTTCTAAACGCTTAAATCATTTAACTCCTAAACCCCAAAACCCTTAAATGCTTAAACATTTAAACCATCTTTAAAGGTTTAAGTATTTATTAATAATATATAAATATCTATCAATAAATAATAGTTAATTAATTTATTTTTTGATCATTATTAAATTTATATTTATATTTAGTTTATTAATATCTATCAATAAAATTGTTTATTTTTAATTTACATGATATATAATTATTAAGTTTATTATAACTAAATATTGAATTCACATTTGAAAAAATATAAAAATTATTATATTTATAAAGGTTATAACCTTCAAAATTGATAAAAATTTGAAAAGTAATTTTTTTGTAATTTGATTATTTAAATAAAACATATAAACTACTAAATGCCTAAACACTTAAATCACTAAACTCCTAAACTCCTAAATACTTAAACCATTGAACTAGTATTCCCTAAATAATTAATCATAAACTCATTTTTATTTGTATTCATTATAATTTTAATATTCATTTTAATTATTTATTAGTTTATTTTTATAGAAATATTAATTGCAAAATAAAATTATCAATGAGACAAATATAATTTAAATAATTTATCTTCATTAAAAAAATTTATAAGCTTATAAAAAGCATCAAAAATTTAAAAATAAAAAATTATTATTTAGCAATATATTTTACTTTGATTTTGAATCCTTTTAGGTTTTGCAAATATATTTTAATTAATATCTATCATATTAATAATAGTTTATTAATCTATTTTATGAACAGTATTATAATATCGATCAATAAAATTATTTATATTGAATTTATATGATATTTAATTTTTATGATTATTATAATTAAATATTGTATTAACAATTGAAAAAAAAAATAAAAATTATAATATTTTCAATGGTTATAACTTTGAAAATGAGAAAAAACATAAAAATAATTTGTTTTGTTTTTTAATTATTTAAATAAAACCTATAAACCACAAAATACCTAAATACTTAAATTACTAAATCCTAAACCTTGATATTACTGCACCACACACACATAGTGACAGACCACAGTACACACGTGCACATATTCTTGTCCATTTTGGTGTAGCATTTAGATGGGCCAGCAATTGCAAGATGCAGCCAGAAGTATGGGCCACCACCTTGTATAGGGCCACACTAGGACGCCGAGATGATAACATTCAGACACTAACGAGACCGAACAAAGTGGTCAGGAGTAAACCCAGGAGTAGCTAGGAGTGGGTCCCACTACCCATATTAGGCAGCATACAGGGCGACCCAACCATCGCCCAACAGGAGTAGCGGGTAATCCATGATTAATTGGAGAGCCCGCAAAATCTGAAGCATCACCAAGCAGGGCTAGTAAGTAATGGAGACCAGACCAGCCACACGGGAGCGAAAGATTCAAACTTGTAGTTTATGTTTGTAGTCTTATTTGTATTTTGGACTTTATATGCACCATGTTATTGTAGAGACGGATCATGACATACTCACACACACAATCTTGTCTGTTATCTATGTAGCATGCAATGAGGGCAATTGGACCCATGAGTATCTCTAAGTGGGGTCCACTAATGCATTTTGTAAATACACATTACGCGATGCTACACTACCGGGAGCAGAAGACTCATCTTTATAGCATTTTGTAATGTTACTTGTATTCTAGCTTGGTTGTACGTGTAGATATTTAGACTATGAGATGGAACTCATCACCATGCACACCGATGCCTGCATATTTTTTGATATTTTGACAGTGCAACATACAGCCACTTCTTAGAGCTCGATGAGGAAGCATTCTAACCCAAGAGATACTTTTTTGAAAATCATTGGAGAAAAAGAAAGTGGATTTTAGAGGTGAGAATGAATTGACAATGTGTCGTAGATATGGACTTGTGGATTTATGGGTATTAAGTTTTACATGTATTCGATTGCATAGCAATTCCATAGGCAAACACTTGATGCTGCATGTCACGCACATGTACAATCTTATATTTGCATAGTTTTAATATGGTGCATCATGCAGGTTCCTTCAAAAGGCTTGGACAAATCCTAATGGAAAGGACGCAGTGCACATAATCACTCAATGCCAACTCTGAATTCCAAGAATGCTAGGTGATTTTAGTTGTATTCGTACGCATGGAATTATTAGGCATTATGTTTTTTTATGTATTTTATGCATAGAATGATTAAGGTGCATAGGATTTGGTGGGGTGGCCTAAATTTGTCAGCTTTTTAGTCTCTTGTAAGTTGTGTGCCTAAATGATAAATAAAGTGTGTATTTTCCAAAAAAAACAAAAAAAACTATAAACCCTAAATTTTAAATCCTAATCCTTAAACCATAAACTATAACCCCAACCCATAACCCCTATCCTAAATCTCATGTTTTGCACTTTTATAATCAAATGACTAAGTGTTAAATTTAAATTGAAATTCAAAACTTTTAGGAATGTCATAGATTTATCTTTTTGTATATGTAACACAAAGTTATGACTCAAGGGGTGAGTTATGGATTCAGTCTCTTTCTTGCTTTAGATTATTGTAGCATTAGCAATGGTCATGATTGTATATTTTGTCTCTAGAACACAAAATCATATCGATGAGAAAATGCCATAACTTGTGTATCTCTGTTGAACATATTGATATGGCACTAATAAAGATCATGAATACATATTTAATCACTATAATACTGGGTCCCAGTATTGGATATGACAATAGCTTGTGCATTTTATCTTTATATTGCAAAGTCATTGCACTAGGAATGATTGTAACTTTGGACATTCATCAAGAGCAAAAGTCATGACCCTAGAAATAGTTAAAGCTCGAGTACTACTCTTTATAATTTCTATAGCTAAAATTCTTGGGATTAGAAATAACACTATGGCTTTTTCTTTTGATTTGTGACCTCAAGTGTCAATATTCAACACTAATATTTTGAGCAATGATTAAAACATTTTATACATTTGAATATGATTCATTTACAACTTTTTGGGTATTGTGAGCTTGTATACATAACTCATTTAATATAAAAAGAAAGAAATGATACTTTTCATATCCATGAGCATATAAAAAATGGCTTAGGCATGCTAATAAAGTAAATTTTTTGATTCTTGATTGAAAGAGAACCCATTCATCTTGCCCTGATCAAACTACCCAGTGGCTAGTTTGTTCTAATAGGTTACACGGTGGTTATTTTTTTAAAGGGGAACAATGTTTAAAAAAAATTTCTTTGAGTGTGTGCATGAGAGATATTTTAGAAGAAATTACAATAATCAATATAAATAGCATCCTCAGCAACTAGCTATTTCAACACATTGGGGTACAACTTTTGTTTGGTCTATTAGCGCACATGAATCAAATTACCTTTGATAGCCCAGTGATTCAACATCAAATATGATGAGACATAATAGAGATAAAGTAAAAGCTCCTATTATTTTGGTTAGAGCTTTAACAATCATTCTAGAGTTGAGAGATGAACAAAATAAATTATTTTATTTATTCAGTATAATTTTAATTTTTATTTTAATTATTTATTAGTTTATTTTTATAGAAATATTAATGACAAAATAAATTATTAGTGAGACAGATCTAACTTAATTTGAACTAGTATATCCGAAATAATAAAGAATAAATCTCATTATTTTCCTTTTAATTTTAAATATTTAAATTTAATTATTTATTTGTTTATTTTTAACTAAATATTAATTAAAAAATAAATTATGAGTTACAAAAATATAATTTATATAAATTATTTTTGATCAAAATAATATATATAACTTTTTAAAAGAAAAAAAAATTCAAAAAAAAAAAATTATTATATAGTAATATCTTTTGCTTTGCTTCAAAATCATTTTAGGTTTTGTAATTATATTATAATTGATATATATCTTATTAATAATAGATTATTTATTTAATTTTTGATCATTATTAGAATATTTATGAATAAAATAGTTTATATTGAATTTATATGATATATAAATATAATGATTATTATAACTAAATATTGAATTCAATTTTGAAAAAAATTTAAAAATTATTAAATTTTCTACGGTTATAACCTTTGAATATATCAAAAAATAATAAAAATAAATTTTTTGTTTTTTTTTATTTTTAAAATAAAACCTATAAACTATTAAATACATACACAGTTAAATAAGTAAACTCCTAAAACTCATAATGCCTAAATACAGTAACCATTAAACTGATATATAATACATAATAAATAATAAATCTAATTTTTATTTCTATTTATTATAATTTTAAATATTCATTTTAATTATTTATTAGTTTATTTTTATCGAAATATTTATTACAAAATAAATTATGAGTGTGACAAATATAATTTAAATAATTTATTTTTAATGGAATAATATATATACGCATATAAAAGAAGTAAAAATTTAAAAATTTAAAATTATTATCCAATAATAAATTTTACTTTAATTTTGAATGAATTTGGGTTTTGTAAATATTTTTTAATTAATATCTATCTTTTTATTAATAGTTTATTAATTTAATTTTTATCATTATTATATTATCTATCAATAAAATTGTTTATATTCAATTTATATGATATATAATTATTAATATTATTATAACTAAATATTGTATTCACATTTCAAAAAATTGTAAATATTATTTTATTTTCAATGGTTATAACCTATGAAAATGATAACAAATTATAGAAAATCTTAATGTTATTTTATTTTTTAAATAAAACCAATAAACCACTAAAAGAATAAAAACATAAATTGCTAAACTCCTAAATGACAAGACCTCTAAATATTTATTCCATTAAACTTGTATAGATTAATAATAAATCATAATTCTCATTTTAATTTTTATTTAGTATAATTTTAAATTTTTATTTTAATTATTTATCAGAATAATTTTATTGAAATATTAATTACAAAATAAATAATTAGTCAGACAGATCTAATTTAAATTAAACAGTATCCCTAAATAATAAATAATAAATCTGATTTTTTTTTCATTATAATTTTAAATATTCATTTTAACTATTTATTTGTTTATTTATATATAAATATTAATTACAGAAAATATTGAGCTAAACAAAAATAATCTATATAAATTATTTTTCATCAAAAAATTATTGATAAACTTTTTATAAGAAAATAAAATTTTAAAACAAACAATTATTATATAGTAATATATTTTGCTTTGCTTCTATATCATTTTAGGTATTGTAATTATATTTTAATTGATATCTATCTTATTAATAATAGATTATTAATTTATTTTTTGATCATTATTAGAATATTTATCAATAAAATTGTTTATATTGAATTTACAAGCTATATAATTATAAAGATTATTATAACTAAATAATATATTTACATTTGAAAATAATTTAAAAATTATTAGATTTTTAAAGGTTATCATCTTTGAAAATGAGATAAAATCACAAAAATAAATTTTTTGTTATTTTATTGTTTATATAAAACCTATAAACTACTAAATGCCTAAATGCTTAAATCATTAAACTCCTAAACCCCAAAAACCAAAAATCTATAATACTTAAACATTTAAACCATCTTTAAAGGTTTATATATTTATTAATAATATATAAATATCTATCAATATATAATAGTTTATTAATTTATTTTTTGATCATTATTATATTTATATTTATATTTAGTTTATTAATATCTATCAATAAAATTGTTTATTTTTAATTTACATGATATTTAATTATTAAGTTTATTATAACTAAATATAGTATTCACATTTGAAAAAAATTTAAAAATTATTATATTTATAAAGGTTATAACCTTCAAAATTGATAAAAAATTTGAAAAATAATTTTTGTGTTATTTCATTATTTAAATAAAACATATAAACTACTAAATGCCTAAACACTTAAATCACTAAATTCTTAAACTCCTAAATACTAAACCATTAAATGGGTATACCCTAAATAATTAATCATAAATCTCATTTTTATTTGTATTCATTATAATTTTAATATTCATTTTAATTATTTATTAGTTTATTTTTATAGAAATATTAATTGCAAAATAAAATTATGAATGAGACAAATATAATTTAAATAATTTATCTTCATCAAAAAAATTTATAAGCTTATAAAAAGAATCAAAATTTTAAAAATAAAAAATTATTATTTAGTAATATATTTTACTTTGATTTTGAATCTTTTTAGGTTTTGCAAAATTATTTTAATTAATATCTATCTTATTAATAATAGTTTAATAATCTATTTTATGATTAGTTTTATAATATCGATCAATAAAATTATTTATATTGAATTTACATGATATTAAATTTTTATAATTATTATAATTAAATATTGTATTAACATTTGAAAAAAAAATAAAAATTATAATATTTTCAATGGTTATAACCTTGAAAATGAGAAAAAATCATAAAAATAATTTTTTGTTATTTAATTATTTAAATAAAACCTATAACCCATAAAATACCTAAATACTTAAATTACTAAACTCCTAAACCCAGATACAGCTGCACCACACACACATAGCGACGGACCATAGTAAACACGTGCACATATTCTTGTCCATTTTAGTGTAGCATTTAGAGGAGCCAGCAAGTCCTAGAAGTAGCTAGAAGTATGCGACGGTAGCTTATATAGGGCCCCACTAGCAAGCCAGGATGATAACATTCAGACAACTGATGAGTAGAGCAAAGTGGTCGGGAGTCAACCCAGGAGTAGCTAGGAGTGGGTCCTACTAGCCCTATCAGGCAGCAAAGAGGGCCACCCAACCGTCGCCCAATAGGAGTAGCTGGTAATCCATGATTGATTTGGAGAGACGGCAATATCCGAAGCATCACCAAGCAGGGCCAGTAAGCAATGAAGTCCAGACCAGCCACGCGGGAGCGAAAGATTCAAACTTGTAGTTTATATTTGTAGTCTTATTTGTATTTTAGACTTTGTATGCACCAAGTACTTGTAAAGACGGATCACGACATACTCACACACACAATCTTGTCTGCTCTCTATGTAGCATGCAATGAGGGCAACTGCACCCATGAGTATCTCTAAGTGGGGCCCACTAATACATTTTGTAAATACAGATTAGGCGATGCTGCACTCCCGGAAGCAGAAGACCCATCTTTATAGTATTTTGTAATTTTACTTGTATTCTAGCTTGGTTGTACATGTAGATAATTAGACTATGAGATGGAGCTCATCACACTTGCACACCGATGCATGCATATTTTTTGATATTTTGTCGGTGCAACATACAACCACTTATTGAAGCTCGAGGAGGAAGCATTCTAACCCAAAAGATACTCTTTGAAGATCATTGGAGCAAAAGAATGTGGAATTTAGAGGTGAGAATGAATTTACAAAGTGTCATGGATATGGACTTGTAGATTTATGGGTATTCAGTTTTACATGTATTCCATTGCATTGCAATGACATAGGTAGATGCTTGATGCTGCATGTCACACACATGCACAATCTTTTATTTGCATAGTTTTAATATGGTGCATCATTCATGTTCCTCCAAAAGGCTTGGAAAAATCCAAATGGAAAGGACGTAGTGCGCATAATGACTCAATGCCATCTCTGAAGTCCGAGAATGCCAGGTGATTTTAGTTGTATTCGTACGCTTAGAATTATTAGGCATTATGTTGTTTTATGTATTTTCTGCATAGAATCATTAAGGTGCATAGTATTTGGTGGGCTGGCCTAAATTAATCAGCTTTTTAGTCTCTTGTAAGTTGTGTGCCTAAATGATAAATAAAGTGTGTATTTTCCAAAAAAAAACAAAAAAAAACATAAACCCTAAACTTTAAATCCTAAACCATAAACCATAAACTATAACCCTAATTCATAAACCCTAAATCCTAAAACTCATGTTTTGAACTTTTATAATCAAATGACTATGTGTTAAATTTAAATTGAAATTCAAAACTTTTAGGAATATCACAGATTTATCTTTTTGCATATGTAACACAAAGACATAACTCAATTAGAGTTATGGATTCAGTCTCTTTCTTGCTTTAGATTATTGTAGCTTTAGCAATGGTCATGATTGTATATTTTGTCTCTAGGACACAAAATCTTATCAATGAGAATCTGGCATAACTTGTGTCTCTCTATTGAACATATTGTTATGACACTAAGAATGATCATGAATACATATTTAATCACTATAATACTGGGTCATAGTATTGGATATGACCATAGCTTGTGCATTTTATCTTTATATTGCAAAGTCATTGCACTAGGAATGATTGTAACTTTGGACATTCATCAAGAGCAAAAGTAATGACCCTAGAAATAGTTAAAGCACGAGTGCTACTCTTTATAACTTTCTATTTCTTGAATTTTTGGGATTGGAAATATCGTTATGGCTTTTTCCTTTGATTTGTGACCTCAAGTGTCAATATGCAAGACTAATATTTTGAGCAATGATTAAAACCTTTTATACATTTGAATATGATTCATTTACACCTTTTTGGGTATTGTGAGCTTGTATACATAACTCATTTAATATAAAAAGAAAGAAATGATACTTTTCATATCAATGAGGATATAAAAAATGGGCTTACACATGCCGATAAAATAAATTTTTTGATTCTTGATTGAAAGAGAGCCCATACTTCTTGCCCTGCTCAAACCGCCCAAGGGATAGTTTGTTCAAATAGGCTACAAGGTGGTTATTTTTTTAGAGGTGAACTATGTTTTAAAAAAATTGCTTTGAGTGTGTGCATGAGAGATATTTTAGAAGAAATTTCAATAATCAATATAAATAGCATCCTCAGCAACTAGTTATTTCAACACATAGGGGTCCAACTTTGGTTTAGTCTGTTAGCGTACATGAGTCATATTACCTTTGATAGCCCAGTGATTCAACATCAAATATGATGAGAAATAAAAGAGATAAAGTAAAAGCACCTATTATTTTGGTAAGAGCTTTAGCAATCATTCTAGAGTTGAGAGAGGAACAAAATAAATTATTTTAATAATTCACTATAATTTTAATTTTTATTTTAATTATTTATCAATTTTTTTATAGAAATATTAATTATAAAATAAATTATTAGTAAGACAGATCTAATTTAAATTAAACCAGTATATCCTAAATAATAAAGAATAAATCTCATTTTTTTTCATTTTAATTTTAAATATTCAAATTTAATTATTTATATGTTTATTTTTATATAAATATTAATTACAAAATAAATAATGAGTTACACAAATATAATTTATATAAATTATTTTTCATCAAAATAATATAGATAAACTTTTTAAAAGAAAAAAAAATTTCAATACAAAAAATTATTATATAGTAATATATATTGCTTTGCTTCTGAATCATTTTTGGTTATGTAATTATATTATAATTGATATCTATCTTATTAATAATAGAATATTAATTTATTTTTTGATCATTATTAGAATATTTATCAATAAAATAGCTTATATTGAATTTATATGATATATAAATATAATAATTATTATAACTAAATATTGAATTCACTTTTGAAAAAAATTTAAAAATTATTATATTTTCTAATGTTATATATGCTTTGGAAATATGGAAAAATAATAAAAATAAATTTTTTGTTATTTTATTTTTTAAATAAAACCTATAAACCACTAAATGCATACATAGTTATATCAGTAAACTCCTAAACCCTGTATTGCCTAAATACATAAACCATTAACCCACTATATACTACTTAATAATTAATAAATTTAATTTTTATTTCAATTTATTATTATTTTAAATATTCATTTTATTTATTTATTAGTTTATTTTTATAAAAATTTTTATTACAAAATAAATTATGATTGCGACACATATAATTTAAAAAATTTATTTTTATTTTCAAAAAATATATATGCTTTTAAAAGAAGTATAAAAAAAGTATCATTAAAAAAATAAAAATTATTATTAACTAATATATTTTAATTTAATTTTGAATCAATTTGGCTTTTGTAAATATTTTTTAATAAATATATATCTTTTTATAAATAGTTTATTATTTTAATTTTTGATCATTATTATAATATCTATCAATAAAATTGTTTATATTTATTTTATATGATATAGAATTATTAAAATTATTATAACTAAATATTGTATTAAAATTTCAAAAAATTTTAAATATTATTAAATTTTCAAAGGTTATAACATTTGAAAATGACAAAAAATTACAATTTTTTTTGGTTATTTTTTTATTTAAATAAAACCTATAAATCACTAAATGCCAAAAAACATAAATCACTAAACTCCTAAATGACAAAACCTCTAAATACTTAAATCATTAAACTGGTATACATTAATAATAAATCATAAATCTCATTTTAATTTTTATTCAGTATAATTTTAAATTTTTATTTTAATTATTTATCATTTTATTGCTATAGAAATATTAATTACAAAATAAATTATTTGTGAGACAGATATAACTTAAATTAAAAAGGTATACCCTAAATAATAAAAAATAAATCTCATTTTTTTTATTATAATTTTAAATAATATTTTTAATTATTAATTTTTTATTTTTATATAAATATTAATTAAAAAAATAAATTATGAGTTAGACACATATAATTTATGTAAATTATTTTTAATCAAAAAAATATAGATAAAATTTTTAAAATAAAAAAAATTTCAAAACAAAAAATTATTATATAGTAATATATTTTGCTTTACTTTTTAATCATTTTATGTTTTGTAATTATATTTTAATTGATATCTATCTTATTAATAATAGATTATTAATTTATTTTTGATCATTAAAATACTAATCATTAAAATTTTTTATTGAATTTATATGATATATAAATATAATGATTATTATAACTAAATATTGAATTCACATTTGAAAATAATTTAAAAATTATTAAATTTTCAAAGGTTATAACCATTGAAAATATCAAAAAATAATAAAAATAACTATTTTTTATTTTATTTTTTAGATAAAATCCTATAAACCACTCAATGCATACACAATTTAATCTGTAAACACCTAAACCCCAGTAATACCTAAATACATAAACCATTAAACTACTATATAATACATAATAATTAATAAATCTAATTTTAATTTCTATTTATTATAGTTTTAAATATTCATTTTAATTATTTATTAGTTTATTTTTATAGAAATATTTATTATAAAATAAATTATGAGTGTGACAAATACAATTTAAATAATTTATTTTTAATCAAAAAAAATATCTACGCTTATAAAAGAAGAAAAATTTAAAAATTAAAAATTAGTATCTAGTAATATATTTTACTTTATTTTTGAATCAATTTTAGTTTTGTAAATATTTTTTAATAAATATCTAGATTTTATTATTAATAGTTTATTAATTTAATTTTTGATCATTATTTTAATATATTTCAATAAAATTTTTATATTGAATTTATATGATATATAATTACTAATATTATTATAACTAAATATTGTATTCACATTTCAAAAAATTTTAAATATTATTATATTTTCAAAGGTTATAACCTATGAAAATGAGACATATTTTTTTTGTTATTTTATTGATTAAATAGAACCTAAAAACCTAAATCGCTAAACTCCTAAAAGACAAAAGCTTTAAATACTTAAACCATTAAACTAGTAGACATTTATAATAAATCATAAATATCATTTTAATTTTTATTCAGTATTTTTTAAATTTTATTTTAATTAATTTTGAGTTTATTTTTATAGAAATATTAAATACAAAATAAATTAAAATTAAGATAGATCTAATTTAAATTAGACCGGTAAACCCTAAATAATAAATAATAAATCTCATTTTTTAAATTATAATTTTAAATATTCATTTTAATTATTTTATTTATTTATTTTTATTTAAATATTAATTAAAAATAATTTATGAGTTACACAAAAATAATTTATATAAATTATTTTTCATTAAAAAATTATAGATAAACTTTTTAAAAGAAAAAAATGTAAAACAAAAAATTATTGTTTTGTAATATATTTTGTTTTGCTTATGAATCATTTTATGTTTTGTAATTATATTTTAATTGATATCTATCTTATTAATAATAGATTATTAAGTTATTTTTTCTTTGTTATTCTATTGTTTAAATAAAACCTATACCTATTTATATTAATGCCTAAAAACATAAATTGATAAATTCCTAAACGACAAAACTTATAAATAATCAAACCATTAAACCGGTATACCACATATAATAAATCATAAATCATAAATCTCATTTTAATATGTATTCATTATAATTTTAAATATTCATTTTAATTATGTATTTGTTTATTTTTTTATAGAAATATCAATCACAAAATAAATAATGAGCGAGACAACAATAATTTTAATAATTTATTTTTAATCAAAAAAAAATATCAGCTTATAAAAATAATTAAAAATTTAAAAACAAAAAATTATTATTTAGTAATATATTTTACTTTGATTTTGAATCATTATATATAGGTTTTGCAATTATATTTTAATTGCTATCAATCTTATTAAGAATAGTTTATTAATTTATTATTTGATCAATTTATAATATATAACAATAAAAATACTAATATTGAATTTAAATGTCTTATAATTATTAAGATTATTATAACTAAATTTTATATTTACACTTGAAAAAAATTTAAAAATTATTATATTTTCAAAGGTTATAACCTTAAAAAATGATAAAAAATCAAAAAAAAATAATTTTTTTATTATTTTATTATTTAAATAAAACTTATAAACCACTAAATGCCTAAACATTTAAATCTCTAGACTCCTAAACTCCAAAACCCCCTTAATACTTAAACCTTTAAACTTATATAACCTAAATAATAAATAATAAATCTCATTTTTAGTTGTATTCATTATTATTTTAAATATTCTTTTTAATTATTTTTAGTTTATTTTTATAGAAATATTAATTACACAATAAATAATGAGTGAGACATATATAATTTAAATAAATTATTTTTAATGAAAAATATATAAGCTTATATAAATAAACAAAATTTCAAAAATTTAAAATTTTGTTTAGTAATATAATTTACTTTGATTTTGAATTATTTTGGGTTCTACCAATATATTTTAATTAATATTTATCTTATTAATAATAGTTTATTAATTTATTTTTTGATCATCAAAATAATATATAGTAATAAAATTTTTTATATTGAATTTACATCAAATATAATTATTAAGATTATTATAACTAAGTATTGTTTTCATATTTTAGAACTATTAAAAAACTATTATATTTTCAAAGGTTACCTTTGAAAATCATGAAAATTCATAAAGATAAATTTTTTGTTATTTCATTGATTAATTAAAACCTATAAACACCTAAATGTGTAAATATATAAATCAATAAAATCATCAACACCAAAACCACAATAAACTTTAACCATTAAATATGTATAAATAAATAATTAATCATAAATATCATTTTTATTAGTATTCATTATAATTTTATATATACATTTTAATTATTTATTAGTTTATTTTTATAAAAATATAAATTAAAAATAAATTAATAGTTAGACAAATATAATTTAAATGATTTATTTTTCATCAAAAAATATATATGCTTATAAATGGATACAAAATTTAAAAATTTAAAATTAATATTTAGTAAAATATTTCACTTTGATTTTGAATCATTTTAGCTTTTGTAAAATATTTTAAACAATATTTATCTTATTAATAATTGTTTATTAATCTTTTGTATGATCATTATTATAATATATATCAATTTAATTGTTTATATTGAATTTACATAATATATAATTATTAAGATTATCATAACTAAATATAGTATTCACATTTAAAAAAAATTTAAAAATTGTTATAGTTTCAAAGGTTATATCCTTCAAAAATGAGAGAACAAATAAAAAAATTTTTTTTTGTTATTTTATTTTTTAAATAAAACCTATAAACTACTAATTGCATAAACACTTAAATCACTAAATTCTTAAATCCCAAAATTCCTAAATATATAATGTTTTAAACCTGTATATTTTATCTTATTAATAATAGTTTTATTTAATATCTATCTTATTAATATATTTTACTTTGATTTTGAATCATTTTTGGTTTTTCAAATAAATTTTTTTTAATATCTATCCTACTAATAATAATTTATTAATTTATTTTATTATCGTCATCATAATATCTATAAAAAAGTTATTTATATTGAATTTACATAATATATAATTATTTAGATTTTTATAACAAAATAATATGTTCACATTTTAAGAAAATTTAAAAATTATTAAGTTTTCAAAGGTTATAACGTTGGAAAATAAGAAAAAATTAATAAATAAATTTTTTGTTATTAGATTTTTTAAATAAAATATATAATCCACAAAATACCTAAATTCTTTATGACTAAATTCCTAAACCCCGAAACCCATAAATGCATAAGCCTTTAAATTAGTATACAATAAATAATAAAAAATAAATCTCATTTTTATTAGTATTCATTATAATTTTAAATATTCATTTTAATTATTTATTCGTTTATTTTTATTAAATATTAATTACAATATAAATTATGAGTTAGAGAAATATAATTTATATAAATTATTTTTCATCAAAAAATATAGATTAACTTATAAAAAGTAGGAAAAAATTTCAAAACAAAAATTTATTATATAGTAATATATTTTGTTTTCCTTCTGAATCATTTTAGGTTTTGTAATTATATTTTAATTGATATCTATCTTATTAATAATATATTATTATTTTATTGTTTGAAAATTATTAGAATATTTATCAATAAAATTATTAATATTGAATTTATATGAAATATAAATATAATGATTATTATAACTAAATATTGAATTCACTTTTGAAAAAAAATTAAAAATTATTATAACTAAATAAAACCTATAAACCACTAAATGCATACACAATTAAATCAGTAAACTCCTAAACCCCGTAATACCTAAATACATAAACCATTAAACCGCTATATAATACATAATAATTAATAAATCTAATTTTTTTTTCTATTTATTATAATTTTAAATATTCATTTTAATTATTTATTAGTTTATTTTAATAGAAATATATAATACAAAATAAATTATGAGTGCAACAAATATAATTTAAATAATTTATTTTTAATCAAAAAAGATATATATGCTTATAAAAGAAGTAAAAATTTAAAAATTAAAAATTATTATTCAGTAATATATTTTAGTTTAATTTTGAATCAATTTGGGTTTTCTAAATATTTTTTAATTAATATCTATCTTATTATTAATAGTTTATTAATTTAATTTTTGATAATTATTATAATATCTATCAATACAATTATTTAAATTCAAATTTATATGATATATAATTATTAATATTATTATAACTAAATATTGTATTCACATTTCAAAAAATGTTAAATATTATTTTATTTTCAAAGGTTATGACCGTATGAAAATGAGAAAAAATTACAAATTTTTTTTATTTTATTGTTTAAATAAAACCTATAAACCACTAAATGCCTAAAAACACAAATCGCTAAACTCCTAAATGAAAAAACCTTTTAAAACTTAAACAATTAAACTTGTATACATTAATAATAAATCATAAATTTCATTTTAATTTTTATTCAGTTTAATTTTAAATTTTTATTTTAATTATTTATCAGTTTATTTTTATAGAAATATTAATTAAAAAATAAATTATTAGTTAGATAGATCTAATTTAAAATTAAACCGGGTATACCCTAAATAATAAATAATAAAACTCATTATTTTTTCATTATAATTTTAAATATTCATTTTAATTATTTATGTGTATATTTTTTATATAAATATTAATTACTAAATAAATTATGAGTTAAACAATATAATTTATATTAATTATTTTTCATCTAAAAAAATATAGATAAATTTTTAAAATCAAATTTCAAAACAAAAAATTATTATATAGTAATATATTTTGCTTATCTTCTGAATTATTTTAATTTTGTAATTATATTTTAAATGATATATATATTATTAATAATATTATTAATTTATTTATTGATCATTATTAGAATATTTATCAATAAAAATGTTTATATTGAATTTATATGATATATAAATTTAATAATTATTATAACTAAATATTGTATTCATTTTTGAAAAAAGTTTTAAAATTTTATGTTTTCAAAGATTATAACCTTTGAACATGTGAAAAAACAATATATATATATATATATATATATATATATATTTGTTATTTCATTGTTTAAATAAAACCTATACACCACTAAATGCCTAAACTCTTAAATCACTAAACTACAAAATCCTGATTCCACTATATAGATAATCATTAAAATGGTATACACTAAATAATAATTAATAAATCTCATTTTTATTTGTTTTCATTATAATTTAAAAAAATCTTTTTGATTTTTAGTTTTTTATTTGTATATCATTATTAATTATAAAATAAGTTATGAAGTTAATAATAAAATTTATAAAAATTATTTTTCATCAAAAAATAGATAAGCTTATAAAAAGAATAAAAATTAAAAACAAATAATTATTATTAAGTAATATATTTTCTTGCTTTTGAATCATTTTAAGGTTTTGATATTATATTTTATGTAATATCAATCTTATTCATAATAGATTTTTAATTTATTTTTTGATAATTATTAGAATATCTAATCAAATGTAACTTGTTTATATTGAATTTATATGATATATAATTATTATGATTATTATAAATAACTATTGCTATTCACTTTTGAAAAAAATTTAAAAATTATTATATTTTTCAAAAGTTATAATATTAAAAAATGAGAATAAATAATAAATATAAATTTTTTGTTATTTCATTTTTTAAATAAAACCTATAGATCATTAAATGATTAATTACTTTAATCAGTAAGCTCATAAATCCCGAAACCCCTAATTACATAAACCTTTTAATAGCTTTATTCTACTTATTAAATAATAAATCTCATTTATATTTCTATTTATTATAATTTTAAATATTCATTTAATTATTTATAGTGTAATTATTTAGAAAAAGTAATTCAAATAAATTTCGAATGAGACAAATAATATTTAAATAATTTATATTTAATCAAAAAAAAAAAATATAAGCTTAAAAAAAGAAGGAAAAATTTAAAAATTAATATATTATTTAGTAATATATCTTGATTTGATTTTGAATCATTTTGTCTTCTGTAAAGATTATTTAATTTACTATTTGATTTTAATCATAGTTTGTTAATATTTTTGATGATTTATTATATATCTATCATTAATATTATTTATAGTCTTATTATATGATATATAATTAGTATGATAATATAATAATACATGGTATTTCACATTTCAAAAAATTTTATAATTATTTTTTTCAAAAAGTATAACCTTTGAAAATCAGAAACAATCAAAAAAAACACTTTTTATTTGTATTATATAAATTAAACCTATATACCACTAACATGCCCTAAAAACACATAAATTACTAAACTTTTAAACGACAAAACCCCTAAATAAGTTAACATTAAACGGTATACTATATATAATAAATAATAAATCTCATTTTTATTAGTATTCATTTAATTTTAAACATACATCTTAATTATTTATTAGTTTTATTTTATAGAAATATAAATTAAAATATAATTATTTGGAGAGACAAATATAATTTAAATATTTATTTTTCATCAAAAATATATAAGCATAAATGGATACAAAATTTTAAAATTAAAATTATATTTAGTAAAATATTTCACTTTGATTGTGAAATTATTTTAGATTTTACAAATTATTTTAAACAATATTTATCTATTAATAATTGTTTATTATTTTTTATGATCAATATATAATATATACCAATAAAATAATTTATATGAATTTATATATATTTAATTATTATGCTTATAAACTTATATTGTATTCACTTTTCAAAAAAAAAATTAAAAATTATTATATTTTCAAGGTTATAACCGTTCAAAAATTAGACAAAATAACAAAAATACTTTTTTTTATTTTATTTTTTAATAACCCTATAAACCACTCAATGACTAAAAAATAAATGACTAAACTCCTAATCCTCGAAGCTCATAAATACTCAAAACATTAATTAGTATAATCTAAATAATAAATCATAATTCTCATTTTATTAGTATTCATTATAATTTTATATATTCATTTTAATTATTTATTAGTTATTTTTATAGAAATAATAATTACAAAATAATATTAGTGAGACAGATATAATTTAAATAAAATATTTTTCATCAAAAAAATATATATATGCTTATAAAAAGAGGCAAAATTTTAAAAATAAAAAATTATATTTATTAAATATCTTATTTTAATTTGAATCATTTTAGATTTACAATTATATTTAATTTATATCATTGTTATAATATAGTTTATAATTAATTTATTGATCATTATTAATAGTATTAATAAAATTATTTATATTTAGTTAGCATTATATAAAATTATTAAGATTATTA
>JAREIK010005205.1:0-42140 GCA_029783825.1 Sapria himalayana
TTATTCACTATCTTTAGTTATACCAACGTACTCTACCTCAATAGTTGAAAGATCAACTATCTTCTATGATCTTTAGAACTAACTATTTACATTACAACCCCATGTATAAACATATCCAGTAGTATTTTTTTTCACCAACATCTTTCACCATGTCAACAGCTACAAAGCCTTATAACTCAATACTTGACATTTTGTAACACTATGAAATTTTGTAGTTCCTCTTAAGAATTTGAGAATCTATTTTACTAAATTTTATTATTGTTTACATAGTTTACTCATGCATCTTCTCACAACTATCAGTGCATCAACAATATTTGGTGTAATACTAAGCATATCATTTTTAAGACTGTATTGTTTACCACTATACTAGAATATCTTAATTTTTTTTACTTGCCAGTCCAAGTTTGTAATATTACAAATCATAATCATTGTGTAAACGATAACTACAATTATGTCTATAAAATTGAAAGTGATGTACAACACCTCAGTATTGTTTCTTCTAGCTACAATCATGTCTCCATTTATAAATTTTTTCAAGAGTTATTATTAAATCTTACATCATGTCCATCATTGAGCTTTTTGACTGAAATTATATTCTGCATTTACTTTAATACATGTCTTAGTATGTAAATTTTCCATATTTATTCATTTGATAAGCTGACATCACAAATACTAACTATGTCTGAGGGTTCCCCATATGTGAGTTATTTTTATCCATAATTTCCAATAACATAGTTTTCTATGATTTCACGGTGTTGTACAGTGAAATGATGCATCAAAGTAAAAATCTAATTATCAACATGATTATCTACAAGTAAAAGTAAAGCATCACTTCCCTCTTCTATCATTATTAGGATGTTGTTTAAATCAAAACTCATTTATTGTGATAATGCAAATAGGATAATATGATGTGTGAAGTTTAAAAAAAACTTTTTATGCTAATATTTCCTTGTTGCAAGTGTACTGATGACTTCGGTCATCTCCCATTTATCCTTTTTCAGCTTCAGTTCACGAAGAAGACGATGCTATAGCGATGTAGCATCGTTGAGCTATAAAACATATAATATATAATAAATAAAAACCAAACATTTAACACATAATTAAATTATGCATTTTGGCTTATTATTTTAAATATCACATTAAAGATATAATATTACACACACACACACACACACACACAAATTAATTTGATAAAAAAAATTATTTGATTATAATTTAACTAATTATTCTGATTATAATGTGCATAGATTCTAAATAAATACATAAAATCTTTAAGACTTTTGTATGACATTCGAATAAGATTTAAGATTACAGATCCCAGGTTCCCAATATAAATTATCTCGCATAATAATTTATATTAGTTATAATTCATATTATTATAGAATTATAATTGCATTGCCTTACTTTTTAAAAAATATTTTGTACCTTTTATTACTTAATACTAATTAAATTTCACATGTTAAGATTACAGATAATCATTGATTGAATCAAATTACTGATAATCTAATTTAAATAATTTTTAATTATTTCCTTGATATTTTCCACTTTGTTGCCGAATTAAAACTACTTATGGGGACATCACCAATTCTTTTAAATTGATATGAATTCAATCAACAATCAATATTTATCATGTACTTGATAACATTATCAAATTCACAGTATTTCATAATCTATTTCTAGACCAACTCTTATAAATTAAAATAACTATTAAAAAAATGTAAATATTGATTATTTAATGAATAAAAGTAATAATATTTATAGTAACAATAGTATATTTTATTTTACAAGTCAGTACAAAATAATTACACCATATTGATCTCATTCAATACACGTAAGTGTACTAACACTAGAAGTTAAACCTCCATCATTTACCATAGTCAAAATATACTTACTGAAATCTAGTACTACAATCTTACTGAAAGGATGTCCAACCATATCTAGATTATGAACAACAAACTTATTCAATAAGAACTGATGATTCGATTTTATTTGCATAATCCAAACTCTATGCTCCTTATCATCTATAGTGTAGAATAAATGATATATGCATTTTCACAAATTAAGCTCATTATAAAATCTTATATTTTAAAATAAGAAAAATATGTAAAATAAAAAAAGAAAAAACAATCAAAAATGAATTTTAGTATAAAATAAGTTCCAACAATTACAACATTTATAACATCATCCTTCCTTTTACTATTCATACTGGTAATTGGTTGCTCTTCAATTACTTTTGAAATAACTAAACTTGTTTCTAGGATTCTATGACTTTCATCTATCTCTACCTCAATTACAATTTCTATCATAATTTCTACTCTACCTCTATTGTCGGCATTGAGAGTGGAATCATGAGCATGTACTTCCATTGAATCCTTTTATGAACTTATTTGACAAGAATTATATCCTTTACATCATTGCAAGCTATATTTTTTTTTCTCATAAAGTTGCTAAATACTTCTCTCCTAGATTAGCAACTATTTGATAGTGAGGACAAAGAATGAAGTCACTTACATCATCATCATCAAATTTGATTTTCAAAGAAGTTAGCTAAATGATGATTGTATTGAACTTGTTCAAATGATCAATGGGGCATCTTCACCGTTTTAAATAGAATATTTTTTTTCATTAGATATACTTGGTTTTTCATTGAGGATTTCTCACATATGAAAGATAATACTTTCATCAACCTTTTGATAATTGTTTCTTTCACAACATTATGAGCAACATTCTTTGATAATATCAATTGTATCACTTGAAATATTTGTTGATTAAGAAATCTCCACCCTTCTCTCTTTTTTATCATTTGTTTTTTCACCCAATGATAGAGCCATTTTTTTCCTATATACAAAACCATCTTTATCTATCTTCTAATTTGGGTAATTTGTATTATCAAATGTTCCTTAAGATGCCATTGAATGTAGAGTAATAATACACAAACAAATATATGATGTTCTCACAGGCAAGTTAAATTTGTGAATGACAAATTATTTTATCTCTCTCAAGCTCAATTTTGTTCTCTTTTAAGATGATTTGTAAGAGAGAAAGACATTATTTGTAGCAAACAATAGGGAATACAAAATTGAAGGAATGGGTGACTACTTTTAATAGAAAAAATGGAGAGAGATTTATGTTTTGGTGCATCAAACACAAAATATTAAAAAAATACATTTAAAAAAAAGTATGCCAAAACATAATATAATTACGTTTAGGTGCACTAAAAATCAGAAACCTGAAGCTGAACATGTCACCATTTAAAAAAATAATAATACAAAAATTACTAAGCAACATATCACACACTCATCTAGCAAGGGTAAAGCCTATATTTGAACATGCATCCTTAATAACAAAACACCCTCCTGTCATCCAGCTACATACATCAAATCAAATATCAACCAATTTAAATATTTATATACACATAAATATAGTCTATGTATTTATATATATTTAAACATAAACATATAAAAATATATAAACATAAATATATGTAAATAAATAAACACAAACAAATACAAATATATGTAAATAAATAAACATAAACACACACACACACACACATATATTTATCTTTATATTTATATTTTACTTGATAACCACATATATAAATATATAGACATAAATATAAATTAATGTGTTGTTGTTTATGTATATTATATGTTTATGTTTATGTGTGTGTGTATGTGTGTGTGTTTAAATATATACAAATACATAAAATATATTTATATGTATATATAAATATTTACATAAATTTACATTTGATTTGATGCTAGTATTTGAATGGAAAAACGGTGTATTTTGTTATTAAAGATGTTGGTTTAAATTATAATTTTGCCTTTACCATATGATGCTAGCATTATTTTATTAATTGATTTTTTATTATTTTTTTAACTAATGATTGTCATGTAAGGGTAAAATTGGGTTTCTGATTTTTTTTGTGCACTAAAGCATAATTATTTTATATTTTCATGCACTTTTTTAAGTTACAAAAATATATTTTTTTAAATATTCTGTATTTGATGCACCAAAACACAAATATTCCAAAAATGGGGATGTATGATATTTTCGACAACAAATTGGGTTGTAGCACTTATATACATATTTTTTTTGGGGGAAATTATGTTGGGTACAAAAAACCAAATTATTTATGTTCTAATCCTCATTTTTAAAATATTTAATAAAAAATACTCCTAAAGATGAAATATTTATATGGTATTCCAATTATATATTAAATTATGAAAATACCATATTTTTTTTAAACTAGTGAATATTGTTTTTAAAAACATTATTCTCATTATATATATATATATATATATATATATATATATATATATATATGATATTTATATCGTTAAAACCATTTTATATTGAAAGTCATTTACAAAAGTAGCATCATCGGACAACCTAAAGAATCCATTTACAAAAAGCTTACCAACTAACACCTATGAAATACATGTGGAAGGAATATGAGTAAAACGTGTAGCATTATGACTTTAAGTTTAAGTGGGAGATTGTTGGAATAATTTTATATTGAAAGCCATTTTTGTCTGTTTTTCATTTTAATAATTTATTTTGGTTTTCTTTTAAATGAAAATGAGCTAAGATTATATTTTTAATAGATATACTTATATTCTTTATTCTACATAGTTGATAATTTGATGCATAAAGTTAAATTTAAGTATGGAAGATCAAATCATATGTTCTTACAAAATATAAGTTTATTGTTTATAATCTAGATAGAGTTAGACATTCTATTGATAAGATTGTAACATATGATTTCAATTGGTTCATCACTAATTTGACTAAGGAGAATAATAAAATTCTAACTTTTTGTGTTAGTGCAGTATATATATTGAACAAGATTGAAGTGGTGCAATTATTTTTGACTGACATGTAAAATAAAAATACACTTAGTTAATGTAGATATAATTACTCTTAATCTTAATACAATTGCTAAATATGTATATTTGTTAATAGTTATTTTGACTCATAAAGAGTGAGATTCAAAATTAGATCAATATACATTGGATAACTTGATCAATCATATTGTAAATATTAATTATTAATGGAATTAATATCATATAAAATGGATTGATGTAGCCCCCTCAAGGTTGTTTATAAGTTTTAATATTACCAAATCCTACAGGTGAATTTTGTTCTGGCATATTTAATAAGTTAATTGGATGGTCTCAAGATAATATATAAGAGATTGATTGAATTAAATTGTCAATAATTTGATTTACTTGATAGGTACCTATAATCTTAACACGAGGAGTTAAATAAGTTTTGAATAAAAAAAGACAATTATTATTTCAAATAAATGAGAGAGTGCAATTATAATTATATAGTATTATGAATTATAATTAATATAAATTATTATACATATAATTTACATTGAGAGCAAAATATCTTATTTATGCCAGATTCCCTTCCTTAACCTAATTTAGTTCCATAAAAAATATTTAAAATTATAATTAAATATTTAGTTTATAAAATTAGGATATATAATTAATTATTTGAAATAAAATTAGGTTATATAATTTTATTAATTGATATAACTTAAAATCAAATTAATTATTTGATATATATATATAAAGGGGACATGTCACATCACTTTCTCAAATTGAGATGAATGTGTATTATTATTATTATTATTATTATTATTATTATTATTATTATTATTATGCATTTTAGATTCATGGAAAAAGAGATGCATAGCTAAAACACTATGCATCTTCTTCCTCCTGATGATGGAACAGGCAACATGGTAATGAGTCTAGAGAACTCTAACATTATGAATAATCAAAGAATGTGTTAAAAAATCTTGCTTTGATCTTCATCCTAGAAGATAATAATGGAAAATGAATCCATTACATGCAATATCTATGAATTAGTTTCAAAAAACCAATAAGGGTATCATAGCTATATATATGTATATTTATCTATCTATATATATGACATTGCATGTAATGAATTGACTTTTAATATGAATAGATGAGTAGACAATGTCCTTGATTATAATAGAGGCATTCTAACATTGATTAAACAAAACACCAACCAACTATAAAGGTATTTTGAATGATGCATTTGGATATGCATTTGAATGTTTGTTTGGATGCTTTTGGATGTGCGTTTGGATATGCATTTAGATGTGAAAATGCTTGTTAATTTTTGAGGTTGTATTTTTGTGTTTGGCCTATGTATTTTTTGTAATCACATGGGGTGTAATTGCAATTTATTTCTGTAAGTATATTAGATATTTTTGTAAACTCCTTTTGAGGAAGCATATACTTCTTTAACTAAAGAGAATAAAGATCGTGGTGGAGTGCACAATGGTGAACAATGATCATGGTAAAGCCTATAGTGATGGATAGTAACTATGGTGGAGTGCATGGTGGTGAACGATGACTACAATGGAGACTACAGTGATGGACAGTGACATAGGGGAGCATGTAGTAATGGACGGTGACTGTGGCAAAGCACACAATGGCAAATGGTGACTGTGGTAGAGCCTACAGTGATAGGCAATTGCCATGGTGGATCTTATAGTGCCTAATAGTGATCATGGTAGAAGTTTTGTATAGTTTTTTATTTTGTTTTAGTTTTGGGGGTGCTAGCCTTGAGCATCCATGCCTCTGCAACCTGATTGGGCAGGATTGAACCTCAGTGGGGCACTACCCCAAGCCAAGATCCATACTTCCTTAATGGAATAGTCTTTGATTATTATGCTCTAAAACACAAACTTCTCAAGTTATGCTAGGCAACGCACGACTTGAGAAGTGCCAGCACGGCTCATACCCAGTTTGTGCCAGGTTGTGTCTGGACTTGCCAAGTTGGCCCGGGTCATGCTGGGTGATGCCGTTTCAGCCCATTCAAAATTGGGTCATCCCAAACTTCAAAAATATCTATATTTTATATTTTAATACTTAATTAATATTGTATATAATTTATTTTGATAAACTATTTGTATAACATAAATATGTTTCTGTTTTATATTTTTCATGTAAGTGTAGGAAAAAAATATTAAGAGGCTATGAATGCAGCAATATCATAATACGGGAGGTCCTACTGTCCGGTCAATGGGCCGAAAAATTTTTGGTGCATAACCCAGTCCGTCCGAGTGATCTGACCCGCTCTGGTTATTTAAACCAAGAAATTGTAATAAATAAATTATTTTTATTTCTATTTTTTTCGAATGCTTACTTTTGGTGTGGAATTGTTTATCTCTAGTTTTTTCTCCTCTTTGTGTGATTTTCATCGTAACTGCTTCTACGCACATACTGTAAGATCATTCTATTTGGCTATAATCTATAAATGTATATGCATTTTTCTGGTGGATGTAGCCAGTCGTGTTGAACGATTAGTGAACCATGATATTTTGCATATTCTGTTGTGGTTTATTTTCTATTGTGATGTTGATTCTGTTGTAATTCTGTTGGATTGTGATTGTAGATATACATAATGTTTATTGTCATTTTTTTGTTGTTCTCCTCTTATGAATTTCTAAAATCACAATCATAGAAGCAGAATTGCCTAACAATTAATTATTTAATTAAATTAATACAATAAAAAAAATAAATTTACTATCACATGTCACAAGTCACAACTAATAACTAAAAACACATACAAATTACAAAACAACAAAGTAAGATTAAATCATTAAAAGATAAAAATCAATACATCAAATTTAAACTCATAAAGATAAAACATCAATCCCGTAAGTAAGTGTCTGAATAAAAAAAACAAAATAATAATAATAGTAACAAGCTCAAATGACAAAAATAAATAAACAATGATAATCTAAAAATGATCAATCTCATCATCGATGATAGCATAACTAGCAGTGTTAGGCAGTATAATAGGCTCAATCTCAGTCATCAATCATCATCAAAGTCACACGAATCATTATCAGCAACCAACTCATTTGCTCTTGCTGTAGTTACAGCATGTTCTTAGATGCACATGCTCGAATCCTCATAATCTTTCATGCATGCTAATGCCTCAATAATATATGATCGTAATCTTTATCTTTTATCTGAAATCAAATTCACTGTAATTGAAAAAGTAGACTCCAATGCTACGTACTGCATCAAAGGAGTCAGTAGATCTCATGTCATCTTAGAAAGCAAGAAATAGGTAGACTCGTATTATTTCCACCACTGTAAAATATCAAGGTTCTTATTATCGATATGTAGTATGATTGAACAGTAATCAGTATTAAAGTACTGAGATAGCTGGCTCCTATTCAACGATCTACCCCATCATTTTCTCCTCGTTGACTGAATGAAAAAGTCATCATACCTAGTATCATACTGAGATATCTCCGGATAAGGTATTTATGTCCGTACTCGGAGCCTCACTAGTACTATAATCAAACCTAGTATCGTAGTATGTAAAGAGCTCGGTTAACTTATCGTGAATGAACCCTTAAGGTTGGTCATCCTGGTTCATGCACGATGATATGTTTGTCAAAATATTCTCTACCCCTTCCACCTTAACCCAATGGTCCATGCAGGCAGCTAGACAATAAAGAGATGAGGTGGTAGACAAGTACTTTAAGTACTTGGTTTCCATCTCAACAACCATATCACTATATATCGAGGCATCTCTAAAATTCCTAAATATCCTACTAATGTTGTAAATGTGCCTAAGTGTAATGCATGTGGTGGGAGTATAAACTAACAAACAGATATTCGTCATGTCATAAAAAATATTCAGGCATTTCATAAATAAAATTCCTATAGCCCAATTAGTATCATTAATAATAAATTCATCACTCTTACTATTAATGTAGTCAAATATCACATGTTCGTATTCAGCACATAACTCTAAGATCTGGTATGTGTAATTCCAACAGTATCTCACATCCGATTGGAATTTTTTCTTCTTTATACCCCCAAACAAATAGAGACTATCAACCTCTTGTTGTCTACGAGACATACAAAGAAATTTTAATGAATTACGTATATTTTCTAAAGCATGGGAAACAACCTTCATCTTGACATGTACTATGAGATTAATGACGTGACACATGCATCTAACATAGAAAATATCCCCTAATGGATCATCTCTAATAGTCATAATAAACATGTTACTGGCTAATCCATTATTAGTATTATTGAATGTGATACTATATATTTTATTTTGAATATTATATGCAATAAAAATTTTCATCATGTACTCATAAATGGTCGGGCCATCATTAGGATAGAGAATCACTAAGAATCCTAATATTTTTTATTTAGTATTTATTTTCAATCTACATAGTGGGTGGTGAGACATGTATAAGATGCATCATCATGACTAGTTCAAATATTGGACGTCATGGATACTACTCTATTATATTTTCTAAATTCATTTAATATTTTTAATTCTTCTAATTTATAATATTTTAGCATGTCGTATCTAAATGTGAACATAAGAATCATATGATATGTAGGCTGAAAATAAGTCTGTATAATATTGACTACCCTTGAATCCCTTGAAAACTAATCGAAAGACTCATCGTAGTGATCGATTTGGTCATGCCTTCCCTCTAAAACTCATTGCGGTATATGAAAGGGGTCAATATTGAAGCTGAATTTGATATAGGCTCAAAGATCCTACTACTGAGTTAGGTTTGCCTAATATCTAATACATCATATTTTTTGGTACATTATTCGGCATACCTCTTAAGGTGCCTAGTTCCACATGAAATCTTAAGGTTAATATTTTTTTTATAATATTTGTATTGTGCTGATTCTTCAGCTGCACCTCTAACATTTTTATGTTATATAATATTTAAGTGAGTCCAAACTATTGATTTTCTTTTAAGTTTTTATTTTTTAGATTTTGGGTCGAAATGATTGGAAAAAACAAAGTTTCGACGGCCTCGAACCTTTCAGTAGGGTTAAGTTATCCATATTAAAATTTTCTATGTTTATTTATATTAATTTCGTTATCATCATTAAAATTACTATTATCATTTTAATTTTTTATTAATTTATTAATTTTATTGTAATTTTTGTTTTTAAAATTATATATTAATTTATATTAATTAAATTAAAAGTTTTAACTAAAAAAAAAAACTAAAGTAAACAAAATTTAAAAATTAATATCGATAATGCATAAAATCTTACTTGATTTATGAAATCTGCATCGCAATCAATAGTTCGCACTTTGTACTCGAGTTCTGAAAGTCGAAACCAAAATGAGATACTGGTTGAGAGAGAAAGAGAAAAAAGAGCCGATAGGAGATGAAAAGATAATACAAGAGAGAAAGAGAGAGAGATAAAATAAAAATTGAGAATGAGAGGAGGTAATATATATATATTAAAAATGTAATTTAAAAAAATTATTATTTTTTTTCTATTTTTTGAATTCTGTATGATTTTTTAAGGGGCAGAATCACGACAGCCATCAGATTTCTACCTCTAGACGTTGTGGTCAAATTCAACGACTTAAAATTAAAAATATATATATTTTTTGACCCTTCGGTCGATTCGATCGTCAAATTGACACAACGATCACAAATTACAGAGGCTTCGGCTCTGGACTTTGGAGTCCGAACATCAAAGTTAGAGGAAGACTCACCCAAACACCAAACTGAGATTGGGGTCCGGCCAACTGGAGCTAGGGGCGGGATATGGTTTGGGTCGTGCCGATGAACCGTACATTTTGGCCATGGTACTGGGCCATGTCTGACTGGCACGAGGAATGGGTTACCTTGGCACGGCATGAGTTGTGCCTCGAGCTAGCCTGGCATGAGCCAAAACATAATTTTGGATTGTGTCATGTCGGGCTAGGGAAGACTGAGTTGGGTCGTGCCTCGGGTCGAGCACAGGATGCCTAGCCTATTTGAAACATCTAGCTCATGGTCAAGTTCCAACATCTCCTAAAGTTTGACGATAAGCTACTAGAACTTGAGGATGAGCTCTAGGAGCTCGACGATCAATTGCTGGAGCTCGTCGTCGAGCACCACGAGCTCTAGAAGCACTTAGAGCTCATCATCAAGTTTATGAAGCTCATCGTCGAGCTCCTAGAGCTCGATGGAGAGGGTGAGGGGCGAGAGGAGAGGGTGAGGGGCGAGAGGAGAGGGTGAACTGGGAGGGTAGAGGGCGATGGTTAGTTTTAATTATTAAGGATAAATTAGGATTAGTGTAATGAGAAATCAAATTTTAATTTTTTAAGAGTTTACTATAGTTTTTTATAAATATAAAAGTTTGGGTTAAGATTTTTTTAAAATATTTTATAGGAAGTGAATTAAAACACAATTACTCCTTTTTTGTTTTAGTATCATAACCATCAATTTACCAATTTGCTTTAACAATGATTACATTAGATTTTTGTGAGATAATTATCTTTATAAAAAAGTTCCGTATTTGAGATAATTATAAAAAAATATCAAAATAAAATTATTATTCAAATTCGTGCTCATTTTTGTTGACCCCAAAAAAAATATTTCACGAGACACCAAAACATAATTGACCTTGTTATTCATTTCTACTTTTTCCTGTATGAACGGGCTGGCTCTTCGCCCATCATCGTGGCTCCCGCCATTGAATTAAATAAAGCTAATAAAAAAAGACACGCCGGACATTGATTCCACTGGTTCATGACGATAAACGAGGCCACTTTTTCTATCGCCATGGCTGCCGGCTGCCAGACAAAGGGTCGACATCCTCCTCCCCCTCCCAAAAGTGGCGCCCCCTCAATCAACGTTGTTTCCTTTCTCGTTGGTCGGAGAAGCTGCGTACCGCCACTGACATCTCTCTCTCTCTTCCTGCGCTCCAGCTTCAGATGGTCGTGTTGTTTTGTCTGAGATAGATTCGCAAAAGAATTTTACCAGAGACGATTTCGGATTATCATATCGCGTTTCTTTTTGCTGGATCTCGAAACTGAGTCTCGGTTGGTCCAGATTACAGGTTCGATTTCGATACTATCCACGGAAGCATTCTCTGCGTTTTTGAGTGTTTTGCTTTTTCTAGTTTAGCCAAATCAGATCAATTTTATTTTTGTTTAATTGTTTCTTGAATTCTGCGTTTTTGAGTGTGATAATGGCGGAACATTGTCTGGTTAGGGATGAATCGTTTAATTGGGATTGATGCAGAAAATTATTTTTGTTGCCGGTTGATTATGTTCGAGCGAGGCCTGTAATGGTGTTGGATTTGACGGAGAACTTCTCAAGTTCAGGCACGAGAACTGCCGATCACCGTCAGGTTTCTTCAAGCTGCGGACAGAGGAACGCGAATCTGCCGAACACTGGTTTCATTATTCCTTGCTCTCCATCCGGTCCTTCTCGTCAAGACAGCAGCACTCTGGTTCGGAGGAGAGCGTCTGTTTACAGAAGCTCCGACGAAGTAGCCAACTACAAGCACACAGGCGTCGACGATGGCAGCATAATGTCGGAATTATCGTGTAGTTACGAAAAATCATTCTCTTTCCAAGTAGCTGATTCTCTGTACAGTACTGATGACGACGAGAGCGGAAGTAATTCATACATCGAAAACTCTACGGATATAGATAGCAAAGAAAAGACCTGCCATGGAAGGTGCCCAGCGGATTCTCGCATCTCAATGAGTTATGATAACGAGGGCGACCATAAAAGAGATGCTCCCATGGCATTTCAGAAATCTCTTTCTTCCATCATGGAAACAACTCATTTTCCTCCATTAGAGAAGGATTTACCAGGAAGAACAAGACCAAAGTCCAGATTCAACCCAATCAGAAAGGCATTAAATCCATTTATCAAGGCCAAGTCTCTCAATCCTTTTCGCAGATCGGCAGAACAAGGTGGTGATATCAAAGCTGCAGGGATCAGCAGCGTGAAAAGGAACAACACAATGCCAAAACCAGTCATTCTTAAAGAAGACAAACCGCATGGATCTATCATCTCATCTTCTCCAACTCATTTACATGGTTCTCTGAAGTTGGGGGCAAAGCAACGAGGGTCGTCATTCGAGTTTTCATTATCTTGCCCAGAAGAATTTATCGTCGCCAAGACGTGGAAAGAAAACAGTAGTTTTAATTCTGTTTATACTTTCCATTCGATTCCCACTAAAAACAAGATCCATCCTGGTGGAGGACTGATGAAGGAGCCTCTATTGGTAGGGCAAATGCAGGCTTCTAGTTATGTATGTTCAAAAATGGTGGATGGGGTTCTTCTTGACTACATGGTTGCAGAGTTTGTGCTGCATGATCTCTCCCATGCAGGAATTAGGGATGATACGGATGCGCAGGGTTTTCCACGCGATGTCAAATCCCCAGCTCGAACCTCTGATTCTGGTTCTTGTAATAAGGGTGAACTGGAGGATTGCCGCGAAGATGTTCCCGATAGAAAAGGAATGCTTGAATCTGCAAAGCACTGCCCATTATCATCGTTGGAGTTGCGCCCGGAACTTGAGTCAGCCGCCATTGTTGTCGAGCTGCCCGTTGCTGTTGAAAACGGAGAAGCTCGGATTGTTAAAAAATCAATTTCAAACGAGCAAGAGAGAATATATCTTGAAGAAGAAGTGAGAGTTGTAATTCCAACAGGAAGCCATGGTTTGCCTGCAGATGAAAGCACTGCCCCTTCATCATTGTGCGACAGATGGAGATTTGGTGGTGGCTGTGATTGTGGAGGCTGGGACATGGGTTGCCCCCTAACTGTGCTCGCCTCTTCTTCCTATTCTCTCCCTCTGCAACTTCTCTTCCAAGTAAGCTCTTTATTTGAAAGATCATACATATTTTTCCTCTTCTTAAACATACACCAACATAATTTCGCGCAAAATCTTTCAATTCTCGATTAGGGATTGAATCTAAGTGCTCCAGCCTTGAAGATGACGATGGTTGAAGAAGGCAAGTACGGTGTTGACTTCCATGCTCGACTGTCAACCTTGCAGGCATTTTCCGTCTGCCTCGCTATCCTCCATGTGGGAGAGGTGGCCAAAGACAGCAGCAGGCGGGTAAGAACCCATCTGCCATTGCCCAGATCGACCAAGTTGCTCATGGGCAAGCATATGAAGCTCGTCCTTGAATCCTTAGACAGGATCGAAAACAACGTTTCCAACACATCCAAAGGACTCCATCATCAGTCTTTAATTCTCGATCCTCCATTTTCTCCAATTTCTCGAGTCTAGTCTCTTTTCAGATTGATTCATCTTTCTTCCTGAATCAATTCTCATGCCAATTTTGTTTTTTTTTTCAGATAGATTAATTTTTCATCACTGATTTTCATTTTTTTCATCGAGAAACTTTACTTAGCAACAAGATGCTGCTCTGTGCCATAAATTTAACTTTTTTAAACACCCAGTCTCTACATTAAAAACGAGATTATGTTAAGCTTTTATCTTGCCAATCTTATCTTTAAAAATCTCACAGATCCTGTTAATCGTGAAAATAGCTTATGAAAGCCACAAATAATCATGCTCTAAATACTTGCATGGGACTGCAACAGGAAGTTTAAGATGATAAAAAAGTTATCAAATAAATGCTAAACTAGAGTTATGGTGAATGTATACCATTAAAAATATTCTGAATCAGCTCGTTCTCTTTGGTGCCCTTGTTGCCGACAAACTCCCTGAATAAGGATTCCTAGATTTGGTCGTGCCTTCACATTCACGAAACCAGACAAAAAAAAGGTATCAGCAAAATTAGTGTTGAAGATGGTGTCGATACAAAATCGGATGCGTACTTAATGGAATTTTTGTGGCAGAACTTCTGGGCAATGACGAGCTGCAAGTTTTAGTCTTCCTCGACTTTTCTGATGGCTTTTGAACCTTGGATATAAAGCTTAATCTAGACACATGGAGACAGCGAGAGAGACAGTAAGAGAGAGAGAGAGAGAGAGAGAGAGAGGGAGGGTTGGTAAACACTGGCCTGGTCCTAGTTTACGATAATTTAGAAAGCAAATTGCTTACCGATCAGAGCTACTCGCTTTCTCAGATGGCATGGAAGTAGGAGCAGCAGTATTCAGGTACGCTGGAAATGGTGTCAGTTCGATGGCACCTGGAATCGAAGCATCGGTTTCGGTGGCCAATGAAAGAACGCTGTCGGAGATGTCGCTGAGTCTCTCGTCGGAGTCGCCGCCGCCCAAATCCAGCGGATCGTCCATATCGATATCCTCCTTGGAATCGTGGCCAGAACTAAACCGAACAGTTGAGCTTGATCGTTGAAGTGTTCTACTTTCATCTCGGAAGCCATGAATTAGGGGCAGCGAACTGGTCTGTGAATATTTTTCACTGCGCTCGGATGAGTTGTCCCCGGCGGAGGCCGCCTGCCCCGGACGGTCCGCGTGTAGTTTCCTCGCAGACAGCTTGGGAGTTGGGCGAGGAGTTCCCGTTGCTGGAGAAGTTCTGCACTTGCTTTGGTTCATCACGTTGCCATTTCCCCTTTGAAGCTTTAGCCAGTCAATCTCTTCTTCTTTCTTGGTAATCACATTCCTGAGTGAAGAAACCTGTAACATCTCACCCAATTAATATACATTTGAGCAAGAACATTAACTTCATACTTGTTGAATTAATATCAACATTTTTTTTTGTTTTTTTTTTCACCCTCCCCCAATCCTCCTTAGGTAGATTCGTAAGACAAATTTACACACTAATTAATCATCTCAGTAGTTATCATAATCAAACATATTTAACTTTAGAATTATTATGAAATCTTAAGCCTAATAAATTATAAAATTAAAACAAAAATCTTAAACCTGATAAATTAAAAAATCTAAGAGAAATTATTGGTTTATATAAAATTATATAAATATTAATATATATAAATAATATATATATTAGAGGTTATTTATTTATTTTGATTATACAAATATAAATATACTAAATCTCAATAAAATTTTAAAGTTAAAAATAAGATGAATGATTATCTAAAAAATTCTCGTATTATACATGTATTGGAGTCTGTATTCATGTAATGTCCTGTCTGAATTATCTAAAAAATTTTAAGGATAATATATTTTGAGTTTGAGACTCATGAGATTAGAGGTGTCAAATGAGCTGCGCCGTGCAACGAGTATGAATTATGTTTGAGGGATTGAGTCGTGCATGACCCGACATGGTACGGTGCAGAACAATGCCCGGACGTGAGTCATACCGACCCGAAGCATGACTCGTGCCATGTTGGGCTAGAGACTATAGTGCCTCAAGTGTCTAGCCCGTTGGCATGATCCACCAGCACTGTGACTGTGACCCAGGACCGGGGATGGTTCACGGGTCATAGAAAACTGGATAATTGATTTTCTGCTCACAAAACCGGCATGATCCGGCACAACCCTAGATGACGCAGCACGTTAGGCATGAGATGCCCGGAATCGTGCCAATCATGCAGTGCCGGGCTGGGCGGACTATCGGTCGTGCTGTGACCCGGCATGGCACGGCCCGTTTGAGACCTCCAAGGCCCCAGGGTCTGGGCAGGCAAGTTGATTATCCGACATCCCGAGGAGCATGATAGAGCAAACTAACACCCCAAAGAGCATATCCAAGATGCCCGGAGATCAAACTCGCTACCCCGGTCATGATTAAAATTTCATGATGATTATGAGCGATGAGCAAATAAAGAGAAGAAGAAGAAGAAGAAGAAGTGCAGCACAACCTGCTCCATGAGCTTTCTAACGTATCCTCCCTCTTTATTGCTTCTTGCAGCACCCAACTCAACTCCTGAAACCCTCTCCCCGAACTTGAGGGTGCTGACAGTCTCGTAATAGGAACCAGCATCAGGATTCAGATGCACAAACATGAGGCTCTTCGCATGGCCTCCCAGGGAACTTTGAAGGAGCTGCGTAAGCTTGCTATTTCTGTATGGAACATGAGAATTTTTCTGTGCCAAGGCAAAAATAACATCCCCAAGTGCTGATAATGATCTATTAATGTGCTGTGCCTCCTTCAACCTGTCGCCAGTTGCTTCGGATCGGTCAACTCTTTCACTGCCAGCAAGATCCACCAGATGCAGGTTGCCGTGCAGAACAACCCCAGTTCCCATGTCCACCCCATGAACATGGACGGTAAGAACACTGCACAGGCCACCTCTTATGTCACCTCCACTGTCTGCTACTCACAAGATTTATTTCTTTCTCAAAAAAAAAAAAAAAAAAATGCAAGACAAGAAAATCCATTACGAACAATTTTTTAAATAATTAATTTTTTATATAATTCTCTTATATTTAGCAGATGTTTCCTTTAGACTCTTATCCTTCCTAAACTCGTTAAAAAATTACTCTTACTCAAAAAATATAACATAAGTGTCAACTTATTCTATGGTAGAGAGAGAGAGATGGCGGACAAAATAAGGTACTCCCAATAAATTTGGGAGGCATGCCAAATATTCTCTCTCTAGAAAAAATGATTTGAAATGAAAAAAGAATAGAAATGTCTAAATCTGATTGGTGGGATAGTCTATAGTTAAAAATTGCATCTCTCAAAAAATAATTTGGAATACTCTTCTCAACAATATGTATGTTTCTTCTACTTTCAATCACATTATTCTATGATTTATTATGACTTTTTTTTTATTTTTTTTTCAAATTGATTTTTATTATTTTATTAAATATTTGAAAAATAAAAAATACAAGTAGTCTAATATGAAAAAGAAATTCTTTTGTATATAGTATACCGTGAACAATCATCAGAAAAATTATGAAAATAATCAAATTAATTAAATGCTTCTATAATCATATCTCTACTAGGTTATCATACATTCGAGTGTATTATATCGTATGAGTCTTTATCCCATACTAGTTTGATGAGTATGGAAACAAACTATAAAATACTTTCTTTACTGATATGTCTCTTACTCTAGAATTTAAATATCCTTAAAATTATGATATAATATTCTTATCATGGACAATGATGACTGACCAAATTAAGAATAGACAAACAAAGAATCTAACACATTCAAACACATATTATGACATCCTATAATAAAAAATTAAATATATACTTCACATTGTTCAATCATGCAAATAAAAATTAAAAATAAAATAAAAGTAAATTAATTTGTTTAGAAAAACAACTCAAATAAAAAAAATACTAAAAGGAGCGACTACTAATAAAATATCAACTCGGAACATAATTTATCTTCATGAAAATCAAATTAAAACATTATCAATATTATAATTGTACCTTTTATATTTTTTTCTTCCTTTTTATTATTATTTTAATTTTTTATGTCATATTATTATTTTTATAGTTAAATTCACTAATTATGCCATTTTATGTCATAATATATTATAAAATCTCATTCAAACATCAAGGAGTATAGATTAGTACGACCAAAAAATAGAGATTATAATATTCCAAATGATTGTTGAATAGGATCATGAAGCTACTATAGTGAGGTTTCTAGATGACTTAAATCACAACATTGGCAATATAATAGAATTTCAACATTATATGGATATGATCCACTTAATGCACACGACAATTAATGTGGAAAGTCAACTAAAGAGGAAGCAGTAACTACAAAAATACTAACTTTGAGCAAAGTTCATCTTCATGAAAATAAAATTGAAGAAAGAATAATGAAATTACTTCCAAACCCAAAATTAATTAATTATTTTTATTTTATTATTTTTATGTCATTATTGATGTTAGCATCCATCAATCATGATGATGATGATGATTGATGGGATCAACAAATATATATATTGCCCCAATTCATTGATCTATTATATAAGGAAATTATTTTTATATTATTTGTTATGAAATTTAAGTGGTGAGATTTATATACGACTCAATTTTAAATGTGCATGCTAATACCTTAATTAAGAAAAACAAATCTATTATATTAGGATATTATCATAGCTAATACCTTGAGAAAAAAAATCGTAGGGCTTGTAAGAGCACCAAACCCTAGAGAGAGAGAACATTAAGAGGTAGAGTGCATTGTGCTAGCACAATGCATGTGGATGTGCATGCTAGAGTGCACATCTCGTGGATCAAAGATAGCCATGTCATTTATCTGGACAATATTGAGTACGAATCACTTACTCTCCAATGATCATTGAGAGGTAGCCAACATAGAGCTCAACATTATTTGAAACTATCTTGACAATGAATACTCACCTGTATCAAACAATAAATATTCCCAAAAGTCATGAAATTAGTTCCCATGTCATATTAGAATGGAGGGCATGTATCTCATTTATCATGGCATGAAGCTATCCCACATGAGATAATATTTTAGAAAAAAAACTTGATATACTAGCACCTTCAAAAGAAATAATAAAAGAAATAAAATAAGAATATTAAATCAAATATTAAGTGGAACTCCTCTGTCTAGCTGACATGTCCTTAACTCTATGATATGAAATCGAGTATTGAGGACAAATATTATTATTTCTTAATTTTTTAATATTTTTTATCGAATTAAATTTGTATCACTTTGTAAAAAATATAAAATTTTTTTCACAATGTATATGTTAGGAAGTTCTGAAAGTTTTTTTAGCTGATATGTCATAAACTATGATTGAAATATTTTCAAGACTAGAATAAATTATTATCAACTTAGCTAAAATTAGTGTCTAAGCTAAGAATGCGCAAATAACAAATCAAAAATACTCAAACATCTAAAGAGGGATTTTATCATTAAAGAAGAAATAAACAATCCAGCTTGTTAAATCCCAAATTTAATCTTTCTTAGAGTCTAATAATTATGCAAATAAACATTAGTTAAAGCAAAGACGAAGTCAAATTTGAGTTGTCAAAAAGATAACTCACATAATAAACTAACTGAATAATTATTAATAAGAATAACACAAAAATAATAAATATTTAAGCTAAATATACTATAGCCAATGACTTTCAAATATTTTTATTTGAGATAATAATGTTCTTAGAACAAGATTGACGTAGAAAATAAAATATAATTATCAGTGATATGAATATTTGCTTCTGTATTGATAATTTAAAAATCCTAGAGATGAGGAACCCTTGAAAAAAAAATGTATTTCTATCTTATAGATGAATTTTTTATACTCATCTCTAATAAGTATCATGATGAATAAGCTCTATGAAGGGAACCCTAGATGGCTTTGACAGTTGATTTGTCTCTCTTATTACTATGTAATACTCTTAATTTCTCCTCTAAAAATAATATCCAATGATTTTTTCTGGTATGACTCATCCTCTGCTAGTGAGTGCATAGACATGGCCACTAGGACTCTCCATCTATCTTAGGTGTGATAATACATACCATGCCACAAAATTATAATTCCTCAAAATATATACAAAAAATAGTTATGATCAAAGGTAGTCAATGAGTGACTTTATCTACCAATTAATGGTTAAGGCAAAGCTATATAAGTAAGTGAGAAAAAGTAATAAATTCAAGTATAACATATGAATTCATAAACTTATTAGCCTAGTTAAACAGTGAGTCATGATAAAAAAATATAAAATTTGTACTCACTAAAATCCTACGAGTCTCTAGTAAAAAAATACATATAGCTTCTTTGGGTATAAGAATATCAAAAAAATAATAATAATACTCAAGCTCCTAGATAGCAGTTTGTCATGTTTTCGTGAGCGATCAAAGCTAAAATAAATATATTCAAAAACTCTGAGAAAAAGTCATAACATATAACTGGAATATAAGATATAAAAGGATATGTGATGAAAAATGATAAAAAAAAGTATATTTAATTGATAAGATAGATTACAGTTAAAACCTTATTTTTTCAAAAATATTTCAAAACACTTTCAAAGCAAAAGTGTTCGAGTTATTTTAATCAGATATCTATTCTTCCTATCAGATATCTGAAATTTATATCACTTTGTAAAAAATCTAAAAAATAAAACAAAAACATATAATATATCACGGGAAAAATATATCTAAGTATATCTCAAACAATCATCAACAAACATAACCAAATACCAAAATCACACTCTAGTCGTATCACTACTAGATATTTATATATTTGAGTATATCATGTCGTATGGATCCCCACTCAAACAAGACTGACATGTAGATTATGAAGCTCTTGTAAAATTTTTTAGCAACTATATTTCATACTATATGGTTGAAATATCCTTAAAACTAGAATAAAATATATTTATAATTTACAAGATCAATAAATTTTAAAAAAGATTTTATTTGATATTTAACAGACTAGATTATATGTTCTCTTTTTAATGGTAAAATCTTTTTATTGGTGTATGAGTATTTTAGATTCATTATTTCTGCATTCTCAACTTGTATACATATTGCTGGCTAATTTAAAAATATTTTATTCTAGTTTTAAGGATATTTCAACCATATAGTATGAAATATAGTTGCTAAAAAATTTTACAAGAGCTTCATAATCTACATGTCAGTCTTGTTTGAGTGGGGATCCATACGACATGATACTCAAATATATAAATATCTAGTAGTGATACGACTAGAGTGTGATTTTGGTATTTGGTTATGTTTGTTGATGATTGTTTGAGATATACTTAGATATATTTTCCCGTGATATATTATATGTTTTTGTTTATTTTTTAGATTTTTTACAAAGTGATATAAATTTCAGATATCTGATAGGAAGAATAGATATCTGATTAAAATAACTCGAACACTTTTGCTTTGAAAGTGTTTTGAAATATTTTTGAAAAAATAAGGTTTTAACTGTAATCTATCTTATCAATTAAATATACTTTTTTTTATCATTTTTCATCACATATCCTTTTATATCTTATATTCCAGTTATATGTTATGACTTTTTCTCAGAGTTTTTGAATATATTTATTTTAGCTTTGATCGCTCACGAAAACATGACAAACTGCTATCTAGGAGCTTGAGTATTATTATTATTTTTTTGATATTCTTATACCCAAAGAAGCTATATGTATTTTTTTCTAGAGACTCGTAGGATTTTAGTGAGTACAAATTTTATATTTTTTTATCATGACTCACTGTTTAACTAGGCTAATAAGTTTATGAATTCATATGTTATACTTGAATTTATTACTTTTTCTCACTTACTTATATAGCTTTGCCTTAACCATTAATTGGTAGATAAAGTCACTCATTGACTACCTTTGATCATAACTATTTTTTGTATATATTTTGAGGAATTATAATTTTGTGGCATGGTATGTATTATCACACCTAAGATAGATGGAGAGTCCTAGTGGCCATGTCTATGCACTCACTAGCAGAGGATGAGTCATACCAGAAAAAATCATTGGATATTATTTTTAGAGGAGAAATTAAGAGTATTACATAGTAATAAGAGAGACAAATCAACTGTCAAGCCATCTAGGGTTCCCTTCATAGAGCTTATTCATCATGATACTTATTAGAGATGAGTATAAAAAATTCATCTATAAGATAGAAATACATTTTTTTTTCAAGGGTTCCTCATCTCTAGGATTTTTAAATTATCAATACAGAAGCAAATATTCATATCACTGATAATTATATTTTATTTTCTACGTCAATCTTGTTCTAAGAACATTATTATCTCAAATAAAAATATTTGAAAGTCATTGGCTATAGTATTATTTAGCTTAAATATTTATTATTTTTGTGTTATTCTTATTAATAATTATTCAGTTGTTTATTATGTGAGTTATCTTTTTGACAACTCAAATTTGACTTCGTCTTTGCTTTAACTAATGTTTATTTGCATAATTATTAGACTCTAAGAAAGATTAAATTTGGGATTTAACAAGCTGGATTGTTTATTTCTTCTTTAATGATAAATCCCTCTTTAGATGTTTGAGTATTTTTGATTTGTTATTTGCGCATTCTTAGCTTAGACACTAATTTTAGCTAAGTTGATAATAATTTATTCTAGTCTTGAAAATATTTCAATCATATAGTTTATGACATATCAGCTAAAAAAACTTTCAGAACTTCCTAACATATACATTGTGAAAAAAATTTTATATTTTTTACAAAGTGATACAAATTTAATTCGATAAAAAATATTAAAAAATTAAGAAATAATAATATTTGTCCTCAATACTCGATTTCATATCATAGAGTTAAGGACATGTCAGCTAGACAGAGGAGTTCCACTTAATATTTGATTTAATATTCTTATTTTATTTCTTTTATTATTTCTTTTGAAGGTGCTAGTATATCAAGTTTTTTTTTCTAAAATATTATCTCATGTGGGATAGCTTCATGCCATGATAAATGAGATACATGCCCTCCATTCTAATATGACATGGGAACTAATTTCATGACTTTTGGGAATATTTATTGTTTGATACAGGTGAGTATTCATTGTCAAGATAGTTTCAAATAATGTTGAGCTCTATGTTGGCTACCTCTCAATGATCATTGGAGAGTAAGTGATTCGTACTCAATATTGTCCAGATAAATGACATGGCTATCTTTGATCCACGAGATGTGCACTCTAGCATGCACATCCACATGCATTGTGCTAGCACAATGCACTCTACCTCTTAATGTTCTCTCTCTCTAGGGTTTGGTGCTCTTACAAGCCCTACGATTTTTTTTCTCAAGGTATTAGCTATGATAATATCCTAATATAATAGATTTGTTTTTCTTAATTAAGGTATTAGCATGCACATTTAAAATTGAGTCGTATATAAATCTCACCACTTAAATTTCATAACAAATATATAAAAATAATTTCCTTATATAATAGATCAATGAATTGGGGCAATATATATATTTGTTGATCCCATCAATCATCATCATCATCATGATTGATGGATGCTAACATCAATAATGACATAAAAATAATAAATAAAAATAATTAATTAATTTTGGGTTTGGAAGTAATTTCATTATTCTTTCTTCAATTTTATTTTCATGAAGATGAACTTTGCTCAAAGTTAGTATTTTTGTAGTTACTGCTTCCTCTTTAGTTGACTTTCCACATTAATTGTCGTGTGCATTAAGTGGATCATATCCATATAATGTTGAAATTCTATTATATTGCCAATGTTGTGATTTAAGTCATCTAGAAACCTCACTATAGTAGCTTCATGATCCTATTCAACAATCATTTGGAATATTATAATCTCTATTTTTTGGTCGTACTAATCTATACTCCTTGATGTTTGAATGAGATTTTATAATATATTATGACATAAAATGGCATAATTAGTGAATTTAACTATAAAAATAATAATATGACATAAAAAATTAAAATAATAATAAAAAGGAAGAAAAAAATATAAAAGGTACAATTATAATATTGATAATGTTTTAATTTGATTTTCATGAAGATAAATTATGTTCCGAGTTGATATTTTATTAGTAGTCGCTCCTTTTAGTATTTTTTTTATTTGAGTTGTTTTTCTAAACAAATTAATTTACTTTTATTTTATTTTTAATTTTTATTTGCATGATTGAACAATGTGAAGTATATATTTAATTTTTTATTATAGGATGTCATAATATGTGTTTGAATGTGTTAGATTCTTTGTTTGTCTATTCTTAATTTGGTCAGTCATCATTGTCCATGATAAGAATATTATATCATAATTTTAAGGATATTTAAATTCTAGAGTAAGAGACATATCAGTAAAGAAAGTATTTTATAGTTTGTTTCCATACTCATCAAACTAGTATGGGATAAAGACTCATACGATATAATACACTCGAATGTATGATAACCTAGTAGAGATATGATTATAGAAGCATTTAATTAATTTGATTATTTTCATAATTTTTCTGATGATTGTTCACGGTATACTATATACAAAAGAATTTCTTTTTCATATTAGACTACTTGTATTTTTTATTTTTCAAATATTTAATAAAATAAAAAAATCAATTTGAAAAAAAAATAAAAAAAAATCATAATAAATCATAGAATAATGTGATTGAAAGTAGAAGAAACATACATATTGTTGAGAAGAGTATTCCAAATTATTTTTGAGAGATGCAATTTTTAACTATAGACTATCCACCAATCAGATTTAGACATTTCTATTCTTTTTTCATTTCAAATCATTTTTTCTAGAGAGAGAATATTTGGCATGCCTCCCAAATTTATTGGGAGTACCTTATTTTGTCCGCCATCTCTCTCTCTCTACCATAGAATAAGTTGACACTTATGTTATATTTTTTGAGTAAGAGTAATTTTTTAACGAGTTTAGGAAGGATAAGAGTCTAAAGGAAACATCTGCTAAATATAAGAGAATTATATAAAAAATTAATTATTTAAAAAATTGTTCGTAATGGATTTTCTTGTCTTGCATTTTTTTTTTTTTTTTTTTGAGAAAGAAATAAATCTTGTGAGTAGCAGACAGTGGAGGTGACATAAGAGGTGGCCTGTGCAGTGTTCTTACCGTCCATGTTCATGGGGTGGACATGGGAACTGGGGTTGTTCTGCACGGCAACCTGCATCTGGTGGATCTTGCTGGCAGTGAAAGAGTTGACCGATCCGAAGCAACTGGCGACAGGTTGAAGGAGGCACAGCACATTAATAGATCATTATCAGCACTTGGGGATGTTATTTTTGCCTTGGCACAGAAAAATTCTCATGTTCCATACAGAAATAGCAAGCTTACGCAGCTCCTTCAAAGTTCCCTGGGAGGCCATGCGAAGAGCCTCATGTTTGTGCATCTGAATCCTGATGCTGGTTCCTATTACGAGACTGTCAGCACCCTCAAGTTCGGGGAGAGGGTTTCAGGAGTTGAGTTGGGTGCTGCAAGAAGCAATAAAGAGGGAGGATACGTTAGAAAGCTCATGGAGCAGGTTGTGCTGCACTTCTTCTTCTTCTTCTTCTCTCTTTATTTGCTCATCGCTCATAATCATCATGAAATTTTAATCATGACCGGGGTAGCGAGTTTGATCTCCGGGCATCTTGGATATGCTCTTTGGGGTGTTAGTTTGCTCTATCATGCTCCTCGGGATGTCGGATAATCAACTTGCCTGCCCAGACCCTGGGGCCTTGGAGGTCTCAAACGGGCCGTGCCATGCCGGGTCACAGCACGACCGATAGTCCGCCCAGCCCGGCACTGCATGATTGGCACGATTCCGGGCATCTCATGCCTAACGTGCTGCGTCATCTAGGGTTGTGCCGGATCATGCCGGTTTTGTGAGCAGAAAATCAATTATCCAGTTTTCTATGACCCGTGAACCATCCCCGGTCCTGGGTCACAGTCACAGTGCTGGTGGATCATGCCAACGGGCTAGACACTTGAGGCACTATAGTCTCTAGCCCAACATGGCACGAGTCATGCTTCGGGTCGGTATGACTCACGTCCGGGCATTGTTCTGCACCGTACCATGTCGGGTCATGCACGACTCAATCCCTCAAACATAATTCATACTCGTTGCACGGCGCAGCTCATTGACACCTCTAATCTCATGAGTCTCAAACTCAAAATATATTATCCTTAAAATTTTTAGATAATTCAGACAGGACATTACATGAATACAGACTCCAATACATGTATAATACGAGAATTTTTTAGATAATCATTCATCTTATTTTTAACTTTAAAATTTTATTGAGATTTAGTATATTTATATTTGTATAATCAAAATAAATAAATAACCTCTAATTATATATATTATTTATATATATTAATATTTATATAATTTTATATAAACCAATAATTTCTCTTAGATTTTTTAATTTATCAGGTTTAAGATTTTGTTTTAATTTTATAATTTATTAGGCTTAAGATTTCATAATAATTCTAAAGTTAAATATGTTTGATTATGATAACTACTGAGATGATTAATTAGTGTGTAAATTTGTCTTACGAATCTACCTAAGGAGGATTGGGGGAGGGTGAAAAAAAAACAAAAAAAAAATGTTGATATTAATTCAACAAGTATGAAGTTAATGTTCTTGCTCAAATGTATATTATTGGGTGAGATGTTACAGGTTTCTTCACTCAGGAATGTGATTACCAAGAAAAAAAGAGATTGACTGGCTAAAGCTTCAAAGGGGAAATGGCAACGTGATGAACCAAAGCAAGTGCAGAACTTCTCCAGCAACGGGAACTCCTCGCCCAACTCCCAAGCTGTCTGCGAGGAAACTACACGCGGACCGTCCGGGGCAGGCGGCCTCCGCCGGGGACAACTCATCCGAGCGCAGTGAAAATATTCACAGACCAGTTCGCTGCCCCTAATTCATGGCTTCCGAGATGAAGTAGAACACTTCAACGATCAAGCTCAACTGTTCGGTTTAGTTCTGGCCACGATTCCAAGGAGGATATCGATATGGACGATCCGCTGGATTTGGGCGGCGGCGACTCCGACGAGAGACTCAGCGACATCTCCGACAGCGTTCTTTCATTGGCCACCGAAACCGATGCTTCGATTCCAGGTGCCATCGAACTGACACCATTTCCAGCGTACCTGAATACTGCTGCTCCTACTTCCATGCCATCTGAGAAAGCGAGTAGCTCTGATCGGTAAGCAATTTGCTTTCTAAATTATCGTAACTAGGACCAGGCCAGTGTTTACCAACCCTCCCTCTCTCTCTCTCTCTCTCTCTCTCTCTTACTGTCTCTCTCGCTGTCTCCATGTGTCTAGATTAAGCTTTATATCCAAGGTTCAAAAGCCATCAGAAAAGTCGAGGAAGACTAAACTTGCAGCTCGTCATTGCCCAGAAGTTCTGCCACAAAATTCCATTAAGTACGCATCCGATTTTGTATCGACACCATCTTCAACACTAATTTTGCTGATACCTTTTTTTGTCTGGTTTCGTGAATGTGAAGGCACGACCAAATCTAGGAATCCTTATTCAGGGAGTTTGTCGGCAACAAGGGCACCAAAGAGAACGAGCTGATTCAGAATATTTTTAATGGTATACATTCACCATAACTCTAGTTTAGCATTTATTTGATAACTTTTTTATCATCTTAAACTTCCTGTTGCAGTCCCATGCAAGTATTTAGAGCATGATTATTTGTGGCTTTCATAAGCTATTTTCACGATTAACAGGATCTGTGAGATTTTTAAAGATAAGATTGGCAAGATAAAAGCTTAACATAATCTCGTTTTTAATGTAGAGACTGGGTGTTTAAAAAAGTTAAATTTATGGCACAGAGCAGCATCTTGTTGCTAAGTAAAGTTTCTCGATGAAAAAAATGAAAATCAGTGATGAAAAATTAATCTATCTGAAAAAAAAAACAAAATTGGCATGAGAATTGATTCAGGAAGAAAGATGAATCAATCTGAAAAGAGACTAGACTCGAGAAATTGGAGAAAATGGAGGATCGAGAATTAAAGACTGATGATGGAGTCCTTTGGATGTGTTGGAAACGTTGTTTTCGATCCTGTCTAAGGATTCAAGGACGAGCTTCATATGCTTGCCCATGAGCAACTTGGTCGATCTGGGCAATGGCAGATGGGTTCTTACCCGCCTGCTGCTGTCTTTGGCCACCTCTCCCACATGGAGGATAGCGAGGCAGACGGAAAATGCCTGCAAGGTTGACAGTCGAGCATGGAAGTCAACACCGTACTTGCCTTCTTCAACCATCGTCATCTTCAAGGCTGGAGCACTTAGATTCAATCCCTAATCGAGAATTGAAAGATTTTGCGCGAAATTATGTTGGTGTATGTTTAAGAAGAGGAAAAATATGTATGATCTTTCAAATAAAGAGCTTACTTGGAAGGGAAGTTGCAGAGGGAGAGAATAGGAAGAAGAGGCGAGCACAGTTAGGGGGCAACCCATGTCCCAGCCTCCACAATCACAGCCACCACCAAATCTCCATCTGTCGCACAATGATGAAGGGGCAGTGCTTTCATCTGCAGGCAAACCATGGCTTCCTGTTGGAATTACAACTCTCACTTCTTCTTCAAGATATATTCTCTCTTGCTCGTTTGAAATTGATTTTTTAACAATCCGAGCTTCTCCGTTTTCAACAGCAACGGGCAGCTCGACAACAATGGCGGCTGACTCAAGTTCCGGGCGCAACTCCAACGATGATAATGGGCAGTGCTTTGCAGATTCAAGCATTCCTTTTCTATCGGGAACATCTTCGCGGCAATCCTCCAGTTCACCCTTATTACAAGAACCAGAATCAGAGGTTCGAGCTGGGGATTTGACATCGCGTGGAAAACCCTGCGCATCCGTATCATCCCTAATTCCTGCATGGGAGAGATCATGCAGCACAAACTCTGCAACCATGTAGTCAAGAAGAACCCCATCCACCATTTTTGAACATACATAACTAGAAGCCTGCATTTGCCCTACCAATAGAGGCTCCTTCATCAGTCCTCCACCAGGATGGATCTTGTTTTTAGTGGGAATCGAATGGAAAGTATAAACAGAATTAAAACTACTGTTTTCTTTCCACGTCTTGGCGACGATAAATTCTTCTGGGCAAGATAATGAAAACTCGAATGACGACCCTCGTTGCTTTGCCCCCAACTTCAGAGAACCATGTAAATGAGTTGGAGAAGATGAGATGATAGATCCATGCGGTTTGTCTTCTTTAAGAATGACTGGTTTTGGCATTGTGTTGTTCCTTTTCACGCTGCTGATCCCTGCAGCTTTGATATCACCACCTTGTTCTGCCGATCTGCGAAAAGGATTGAGAGACTTGGCCTTGATAAATGGATTTAATGCCTTTCTGATTGGGTTGAATCTGGACTTTGGTCTTGTTCTTCCTGGTAAATCCTTCTCTAATGGAGGAAAATGAGTTGTTTCCATGATGGAAGAAAGAGATTTCTGAAATGCCATGGGAGCATCTCTTTTATGGTCGCCCTCGTTATCATAACTCATTGAGATGCGAGAATCCGCTGGGCACCTTCCATGGCAGGTCTTTTCTTTGCTATCTATATCCGTAGAGTTTTCGATGTATGAATTACTTCCGCTCTCGTCGTCATCAGTACTGTACAGAGAATCAGCTACTTGGAAAGAGAATGATTTTTCGTAACTACACGATAATTCCGACATTATGCTGCCATCGTCGACGCCTGTGTGCTTGTAGTTGGCTACTTCGTCGGAGCTTCTGTAAACAGACGCTCTCCTCCGAACCAGAGTGCTGCTGTCTTGACGAGAAGGACCGGATGGAGAGCAAGGAATAATGAAACCAGTGTTCGGCAGATTCGCGTTCCTCTGTCCGCAGCTTGAAGAAACCTGACGGTGATCGGCAGTTCTCGTGCCTGAACTTGAGAAGTTCTCCGTCAAATCCAACACCATTACAGGCCTCGCTCGAACATAATCAACCGGCAACAAAAATAATTTTCTGCATCAATCCCAATTAAACGATTCATCCCTAACCAGACAATGTTCCGCCATTATCACACTCAAAAACGCAGAATTCAAGAAACAATTAAACAAAAATAAAATTGATCTGATTTGGCTAAACTAGAAAAAGCAAAACACTCAAAAACGCAGAGAATGCTTCCGTGGATAGTATCGAAATCGAACCTGTAATCTGGACCAACCGAGACTCAGTTTCGAGATCCAGCAAAAAGAAACGCGATATGATAATCCGAAATCGTCTCTGGTAAAATTCTTTTGCGAATCTATCTCAGACAAAACAACACGACCATCTGAAGCTGGAGCGCAGGAAGAGAGAGAGAGATGTCAGTGGCGGTACGCAGCTTCTCCGACCAACGAGAAAGGAAACAACGTTGATTGAGGGGGCGCCACTTTTGGGAGGGGGAGGAGGATGTCGACCCTTTGTCTGGCAGCCGGCAGCCATGGCGATAGAAAAAGTGGCCTCGTTTATCGTCATGAACCAGTGGAATCAATGTCCGGCGTGTCTTTTTTTATTAGCTTTATTTAATTCAATGGCGGGAGCCACGATGATGGGCGAAGAGCCAGCCCGTTCATACAGGAAAAAGTAGAAATGAATAACAAGGTCAATTATGTTTTGGTGTCTCGTGAAATATTTTTTTTGGGGTCAACAAAAATGAGCACGAATTTGAATAATAATTTTATTTTGATATTTTTTTATAATTATCTCAAATACGGAACTTTTTTATAAAGATAATTATCTCACAAAAATCTAATGTAATCATTGTTAAAGCAAATTGGTAAATTGATGGTTATGATACTAAAACAAAAAAGGAGTAATTGTGTTTTAATTCACTTCCTATAAAATATTTTAAAAAAATCTTAACCCAAACTTTTATATTTATAAAAAACTATAGTAAACTCTTAAAAAATTAAAATTTGATTTCTCATTACACTAATCCTAATTTATCCTTAATAATTAAAACTAACCATCGCCCTCTACCCTCCCAGTTCACCCTCTCCTCTCGCCCCTCACCCTCTCCATCGAGCTCTAGGAGCTCGACGATGAGCTTCATAAACTTGATGATGAGCTCTAAGTGCTTCTAGAGCTCGTGGTGCTCGACGACGAGCTCCAGCAATTGATCGTCGAGCTCCTAGAGCTCATCCTCAAGTTCTAGTAGCTTATCGTCAAACTTTAGGAGATGTTGGAACTTGACCATGAGCTAGATGTTTCAAATAGGCTAGGCATCCTGTGCTCGACCCGAGGCACGACCCAACTCAGTCTTCCCTAGCCCGACATGACACAATCCAAAATTATGTTTTGGCTCATGCCAGGCTAGCTCGAGGCACAACTCATGCCGTGCCAAGGTAACCCATTCCTCGTGCCAGTCAGACATGGCCCAGTACCATGGCCAAAATGTACGGTTCATCGGCACGACCCAAACCATATCCCGCCCCTAGCTCCAGTTGGCCGGACCCCAATCTCAGTTTGGTGTTTGGGTGAGTCTTCCTCTAACTTTGATGTTCGGACTCCAAAGTCCAGAGCCGAAGCCTCTGTAATTTGTGATCGTTGTGTCAATTTGACGATCGAATCGACCGAAGGGTCAAAAAATATATATATTTTTAATTTTAAGTCGTTGAATTTGACCACAACGTCTAGAGGTAGAAATCTGATGGCTGTCGTGATTCTGCCCCTTAAAAAATCATACAGAATTCAAAAAATAGAAAAAAAATAATAATTTTTTTAAATTACATTTTTAATATATATATATTACCTCCTCTCATTCTCAATTTTTATTTTATCTCTCTCTCTTTCTCTCTTGTATTATCTTTTCATCTCCTATCGGCTCTTTTTTCTCTTTCTCTCTCAACCAGTATCTCATTTTGGTTTCGACTTTCAGAACTCGAGTACAAAGTGCGAACTATTGATTGCGATGCAGATTTCATAAATCAAGTAAGATTTTATGCATTATCGATATTAATTTTTAAATTTTGTTTACTTTAGTTTTTTTTTTTAGTTAAAACTTTTAATTTAATTAATATAAATTAATATATAATTTTAAAAACAAAAATTACAATAAAATTAATAAATTAATAAAAAATTAAAATGATAATAGTAATTTTAATGATGATAACGAAATTAATATAAATAAACATAGAAAATTTTAATATGGATAACTTAACCCTACTGAAAGGTTCGAGGCCGTCGAAACTTTGTTTTTTCCAATCATTTCGACCCAAAATCTAAAAAATAAAAACTTAAAAGAAAATCAATAGTTTGGACTCACTTAAATATTATATAACATAAAAATGTTAGAGGTGCAGCTGAAGAATCAGCACAATACAAATATTATAAAAAAAATATTAACCTTAAGATTTCATGTGGAACTAGGCACCTTAAGAGGTATGCCGAATAATGTACCAAAAAATATGATGTATTAGATATTAGGCAAACCTAACTCAGTAGTAGGATCTTTGAGCCTATATCAAATTCAGCTTCAATATTGACCCCTTTCATATACCGCAATGAGTTTTAGAGGGAAGGCATGACCAAATCGATCACTACGATGAGTCTTTCGATTAGTTTTCAAGGGATTCAAGGGTAGTCAATATTATACAGACTTATTTTCAGCCTACATATCATATGATTCTTATGTTCACATTTAGATACGACATGCTAAAATATTATAAATTAGAAGAATTAAAAATATTAAATGAATTTAGAAAATATAGTAGAGTAGTATCCATGACGTCCAATATTTGAACTAGTCATGATGATGCATCTTATACATGTCTCACCACCCACTATGTAGATTGAAAATAAATACTAAATAAAAAATATTAGGATTCTTAGTGATTCTCTATCCTAATGATGGCCCGACCATTTATGAGTACATGATGAAAATTTTTATTGCATATAATATTCAAAATAAAATATATAGTATCACATTCAATAATACTAATAATGGATTAGCCAGTAACATGTTTATTATGACTATTAGAGATGATCCATTAGGGGATATTTTCTATGTTAGATGCATGTGTCACGTCATTAATCTCATAGTACATGTCAAGATGAAGGTTGTTTCCCATGCTTTAGAAAATATACGTAATTCATTAAAATTTCTTTGTATGTCTCGTAGACAACAAGAGGTTGATAGTCTCTATTTGTTTGGGGGTATAAAGAAGAAAAAATTCCAATCGGATGTGAGATACTGTTGGAATTACACATACCAGATCTTAGAGTTATGTGCTGAATACGAACATGTGATATTTGACTACATTAATAGTAAGAGTGATGAATTTATTATTAATGATACTAATTGGGCTATAGGAATTTTATTTATGAAATGCCTGAATATTTTTTATGACATGACGAATATCTGTTTGTTAGTTTATACTCCCACCACATGCATTACACTTAGGCACATTTACAACATTAGTAGGATATTTAGGAATTTTAGAGATGCCTCGATATATAGTGATATGGTTGTTGAGATGGAAACCAAGTACTTAAAGTACTTGTCTACCACCTCATCTCTTTATTGTCTAGCTGCCTGCATGGACCATTGGGTTAAGGTGGAAGGGGTAGAGAATATTTTGACAAACATATCATCGTGCATGAACCAGGATGACCAACCTTAAGGGTTCATTCACGATAAGTTAACCGAGCTCTTTACATACTACGATACTAGGTATGATTATAGTACTAGTGAGGCTCCAAGTACGGACATAAATACCTTATCCGGAGATATCTCAGTATGATACTAGGTATGATGACTTTTTCATTCAGTCAACGAGGAGAAAATGATGTGGTAGATCGTTGAATAGGAGCCAGCTATCTCCGTACTTTAATACTGATTACTGTTCAATCATACTACATATCGATAATAAGAACCTTGATATTTTACAGTAGTGGAAATCATACGAGTCTACCTATTTCTTGCTTTCTAAGATGACATGAGATCTACTGACTCCTTTGATGCAGTACGTAGCATTGGAGTCTACTTTTTCAATTACAGTGAATTTGATTTCAGATAAAAGATAAAGATTACGATCATATATTATTGAGGCATTAGCATGCATGAAAGATTATGAGGATTCGAGCATGTGCATCTAAGAACATGCTGTAACTACAGCAAGAGCAAATGAGTTGGTTGCTGATAATGATTCGTGTGACTTTGATGATGATTGATGACTGAGATTGAGCCTATTATACTGCCTAACACTGCTAGTTATGCTATCATCGATGATGAGATTGATCATTTTTAGATTATCATTGTTTATTTATTTTTGTCATTTGAGCTTGTTACTATTATTATTATTTTGTTTTTTTTATTCAGACACTTACTTACGGGATTGATGTTTTATCTTTATGAGTTTAAATTTGATGTATTGATTTTTATCTTTTAATGATTTAATCTTACTTTGTTGTTTTGTAATTTGTATGTGTTTTTAGTTATTAGTTGTGACTTGTGACATGTGATAGTAAATTTATTTTTTTTATTGTATTAATTTAATTAAATAATTAATTGTTAGGCAATTCTGCTTCTATGATTGTGATTTTAGAAATTCATAAGAGGAGAACAACAAAAAAATGACAATAAACATTATGTATATCTACAATCACAATCCAACAGAATTACAACAGAATCAACATCACAATAGAAAATAAACCACAACAGAATATGCAAAATATCATGGTTCACTAATCGTTCAACACGACTGGCTACATCCACCAGAAAAATGCATATACATTTATAGATTATAGCCAAATAGAATGATCTTACAGTATGTGCGTAGAAGCAGTTACGATGAAAATCACACAAAGAGGAGAAAAAACTAGAGATAAACAATTCCACACCAAAAGTAAGCATTCGAAAAAAATAGAAATAAAAATAATTTATTTATTACAATTTCTTGGTTTAAATAACCAGAGCGGGTCAGATCACTCGGACGGACTGGGTTATGCACCAAAAATTTTTCGGCCCATTGACCGGACAGTAGGACCTCCCGTATTATGATATTGCTGCATTCATAGCCTCTTAATATTTTTTTCCTACACTTACATGAAAAATATAAAACAGAAACATATTTATGTTATACAAATAGTTTATCAAAATAAATTATATACAATATTAATTAAGTATTAAAATATAAAATATAGATATTTTTGAAGTTTGGGATGACCCAATTTTGAATGGGCTGAAACGGCATCACCCAGCATGACCCGGGCCAACTTGGCAAGTCCAGACACAACCTGGCACAAACTGGGTATGAGCCGTGCTGGCACTTCTCAAGTCGTGCGTTGCCTAGCATAACTTGAGAAGTTTGTGTTTTAGAGCATAATAATCAAAGACTATTCCATTAAGGAAGTATGGATCTTGGCTTGGGGTAGTGCCCCACTGAGGTTCAATCCTGCCCAATCAGGTTGCAGAGGCATGGATGCTCAAGGCTAGCACCCCCAAAACTAAAACAAAATAAAAAACTATACAAAACTTCTACCATGATCACTATTAGGCACTATAAGATCCACCATGGCAATTGCCTATCACTGTAGGCTCTACCACAGTCACCATTTGCCATTGTGTGCTTTGCCACAGTCACCGTCCATTACTACATGCTCCCCTATGTCACTGTCCATCACTGTAGTCTCCATTGTAGTCATCGTTCACCACCATGCACTCCACCATAGTTACTATCCATCACTATAGGCTTTACCATGATCATTGTTCACCATTGTGCACTCCACCACGATCTTTATTCTCTTTAGTTAAAGAAGTATATGCTTCCTCAAAAGGAGTTTACAAAAATATCTAATATACTTACAGAAATAAATTGCAATTACACCCCATGTGATTACAAAAAATACATAGGCCAAACACAAAAATACAACCTCAAAAATTAACAAGCATTTTCACATCTAAATGCATATCCAAACGCACATCCAAAAGCATCCAAACAAACATTCAAATGCATATCCAAATGCATCATTCAAAATACCTTTATAGTTGGTTGGTGTTTTGTTTAATCAATGTTAGAATGCCTCTATTATAATCAAGGACATTGTCTACTCATCTATTCATATTAAAAGTCAATTCATTACATGCAATGTCATATATATAGATAGATAAATATACATATATATAGCTATGATACCCTTATTGGTGTTTTGAAACTAATTCATAGATATTGCATGTAATGGATTCATTTTCCATTATTATCTTCTAGGATGAAGATCAAAGCAAGATTTTTTAACACATTCTTTGATTATTCATAATGTTAGAGTTCTCTAGACTCATTACCATGTTGCCTGTTCCATCATCAGGAGGAAGAAGATGCATAGTGTTTTAGCTATGCATCTCTTTTTCCATGAATCTAAAATGCATAATAATAATAATAATAATAATAATAATAATAATAATAATAATAATACACATTCATCTCAATTTGAGAAAGTGATGTGACATGTCCCCTTTATATATATATATCAAATAATTAATTTGATTTTAAGTTATATCAATTAATAAAATTATATAACCTAATTTTATTTCAAATAATTAATTATATATCCTAATTTTATAAACTAAATATTTAATTATAATTTTAAATATTTTTTATGGAACTAAATTAGGTTAAGGAAGGGAATCTGGCATAAATAAGATATTTTGCTCTCAATGTAAATTATATGTATAATAATTTATATTAATTATAATTCATAATACTATATAATTATAATTGCACTCTCTCATTTATTTGAAATAATAATTGTCTTTTTTTATTCAAAACTTATTTAACTCCTCGTGTTAAGATTATAGGTACCTATCAAGTAAATCAAATTATTGACAATTTAATTCAATCAATCTCTTATATATTATCTTGAGACCATCCAATTAACTTATTAAATATGCCAGAACAAAATTCACCTGTAGGATTTGGTAATATTAAAACTTATAAACAACCTTGAGGGGGCTACATCAATCCATTTTATATGATATTAATTCCATTAATAATTAATATTTACAATATGATTGATCAAGTTATCCAATGTATATTGATCTAATTTTGAATCTCACTCTTTATGAGTCAAAATAACTATTAACAAATATACATATTTAGCAATTGTATTAAGATTAAGAGTAATTATATCTACATTAACTAAGTGTATTTTTATTTTACATGTCAGTCAAAAATAATTGCACCACTTCAATCTTGTTCAATATATATACTGCACTAACACAAAAAGTTAGAATTTTATTATTCTCCTTAGTCAAATTAGTGATGAACCAATTGAAATCATATGTTACAATCTTATCAATAGAATGTCTAACTCTATCTAGATTATAAACAATAAACTTATATTTTGTAAGAACATATGATTTGATCTTCCATACTTAAATTTAACTTTATGCATCAAATTATCAACTATGTAGAATAAAGAATATAAGTATATCTATTAAAAATATAATCTTAGCTCATTTTCATTTAAAAGAAAACCAAAATAAATTATTAAAATGAAAAACAGACAAAAATGGCTTTCAATATAAAATTATTCCAACAATCTCCCACTTAAACTTAAAGTCATAATGCTACACGTTTTACTCATATTCCTTCCACATGTATTTCATAGGTGTTAGTTGGTAAGCTTTTTGTAAATGGATTCTTTAGGTTGTCCGATGATGCTACTTTTGTAAATGACTTTCAATATAAAATGGTTTTAACGATATAAATATCATATATATATATATATATATATATATATATATATATATATATAATGAGAATAATGTTTTTAAAAACAATATTCACTAGTTTAAAAAAAATATGGTATTTTCATAATTTAATATATAATTGGAATACCATATAAATATTTCATCTTTAGGAGTATTTTTTATTAAATATTTTAAAAATGAGGATTAGAACATAAATAATTTGGTTTTTTGTACCCAACATAATTTCCCCCAAAAAAAATATGTATATAAGTGCTACAACCCAATTTGTTGTCGAAAATATCATACATCCCCATTTTTGGAATATTTGTGTTTTGGTGCATCAAATACAGAATATTTAAAAAAATATATTTTTGTAACTTAAAAAAGTGCATGAAAATATAAAATAATTATGCTTTAGTGCACAAAAAAAATCAGAAACCCAATTTTACCCTTACATGACAATCATTAGTTAAAAAAATAATAAAAAATCAATTAATAAAATAATGCTAGCATCATATGGTAAAGGCAAAATTATAATTTAAACCAACATCTTTAATAACAAAATACACCGTTTTTCCATTCAAATACTAGCATCAAATCAAATGTAAATTTATGTAAATATTTATATATACATATAAATATATTTTATGTATTTGTATATATTTAAACACACACACATACACACACACATAAAACATAAACATATAATATACATAAACAACAACACATTAATTTATATTTATGTCTATATATTTATATATGTGGTTATCAAGTAAAATATAAATATAAAGATAAATATATGTGTGTGTGTGTGTGTGTTTATGTTTATTTATTTACATATATTTGTATTTGTTTGTGTTTATTTATTTACATATATTTATGTTTATATATTTTTATATGTTTATGTTTAAATATATATAAATACATAGACTATATTTATGTGTATATAAATATTTAAATTGGTTGATATTTGATTTGATGTATGTAGCTGGATGACAGGAGGGTGTTTTGTTATTAAGGATGCATGTTCAAATATAGGCTTTACCCTTGCTAGATGAGTGTGTGATATGTTGCTTAGTAATTTTTGTATTATTATTTTTTTAAATGGTGACATGTTCAGCTTCAGGTTTCTGATTTTTAGTGCACCTAAACGTAATTATATTATGTTTTGGCATACTTTTTTTTAAATGTATTTTTTTAATATTTTGTGTTTGATGCACCAAAACATAAATCTCTCTCCATTTTTTCTATTAAAAGTAGTCACCCATTCCTTCAATTTTGTATTCCCTATTGTTTGCTACAAATAATGTCTTTCTCTCTTACAAATCATCTTAAAAGAGAACAAAATTGAGCTTGAGAGAGATAAAATAATTTGTCATTCACAAATTTAACTTGCCTGTGAGAACATCATATATTTGTTTGTGTATTATTACTCTACATTCAATGGCATCTTAAGGAACATTTGATAATACAAATTACCCAAATTAGAAGATAGATAAAGATGGTTTTGTATATAGGAAAAAAATGGCTCTATCATTGGGTGAAAAAACAAATGATAAAAAAGAGAGAAGGGTGGAGATTTCTTAATCAACAAATATTTCAAGTGATACAATTGATATTATCAAAGAATGTTGCTCATAATGTTGTGAAAGAAACAATTATCAAAAGGTTGATGAAAGTATTATCTTTCATATGTGAGAAATCCTCAATGAAAAACCAAGTATATCTAATGAAAAAAAATATTCTATTTAAAACGGTGAAGATGCCCCATTGATCATTTGAACAAGTTCAATACAATCATCATTTAGCTAACTTCTTTGAAAATCAAATTTGATGATGATGATGTAAGTGACTTCATTCTTTGTCCTCACTATCAAATAGTTGCTAATCTAGGAGAGAAGTATTTAGCAACTTTATGAGAAAAAAAAATATAGCTTGCAATGATGTAAAGGATATAATTCTTGTCAAATAAGTTCATAAAAGGATTCAATGGAAGTACATGCTCATGATTCCACTCTCAATGCCGACAATAGAGGTAGAGTAGAAATTATGATAGAAATTGTAATTGAGGTAGAGATAGATGAAAGTCATAGAATCCTAGAAACAAGTTTAGTTATTTCAAAAGTAATTGAAGAGCAACCAATTACCAGTATGAATAGTAAAAGGAAGGATGATGTTATAAATGTTGTAATTGTTGGAACTTATTTTATACTAAAATTCATTTTTGATTGTTTTTTCTTTTTTTATTTTACATATTTTTCTTATTTTAAAATATAAGATTTTATAATGAGCTTAATTTGTGAAAATGCATATATCATTTATTCTACACTATAGATGATAAGGAGCATAGAGTTTGGATTATGCAAATAAAATCGAATCATCAGTTCTTATTGAATAAGTTTGTTGTTCATAATCTAGATATGGTTGGACATCCTTTCAGTAAGATTGTAGTACTAGATTTCAGTAAGTATATTTTGACTATGGTAAATGATGGAGGTTTAACTTCTAGTGTTAGTACACTTACGTGTATTGAATGAGATCAATATGGTGTAATTATTTTGTACTGACTTGTAAAATAAAATATACTATTGTTACTATAAATATTATTACTTTTATTCATTAAATAATCAATATTTACATTTTTTTAATAGTTATTTTAATTTATAAGAGTTGGTCTAGAAATAGATTATGAAATACTGTGAATTTGATAATGTTATCAAGTACATGATAAATATTGATTGTTGATTGAATTCATATCAATTTAAAAGAATTGGTGATGTCCCCATAAGTAGTTTTAATTCGGCAACAAAGTGGAAAATATCAAGGAAATAATTAAAAATTATTTAAATTAGATTATCAGTAATTTGATTCAATCAATGATTATCTGTAATCTTAACATGTGAAATTTAATTAGTATTAAGTAATAAAAGGTACAAAATATTTTTTAAAAAGTAAGGCAATGCAATTATAATTCTATAATAATATGAATTATAACTAATATAAATTATTATGCGAGATAATTTATATTGGGAACCTGGGATCTGTAATCTTAAATCTTATTCGAATGTCATACAAAAGTCTTAAAGATTTTATGTATTTATTTAGAATCTATGCACATTATAATCAGAATAATTAGTTAAATTATAATCAAATAATTTTTTTTATCAAATTAATTTGTGTGTGTGTGTGTGTGTGTGTGTAATATTATATCTTTAATGTGATATTTAAAATAATAAGCCAAAATGCATAATTTAATTATGTGTTAAATGTTTGGTTTTTATTTATTATATATTATATGTTTTATAGCTCAACGATGCTACATCGCTATAGCATCGTCTTCTTCGTGAACTGAAGCTGAAAAAGGATAAATGGGAGATGACCGAAGTCATCAGTACACTTGCAACAAGGAAATATTAGCATAAAAAGTTTTTTTTAAACTTCACACATCATATTATCCTATTTGCATTATCACAATAAATGAGTTTTGATTTAAACAACATCCTAATAATGATAGAAGAGGGAAGTGATGCTTTACTTTTACTTGTAGATAATCATGTTGATAATTAGATTTTTACTTTGATGCATCATTTCACTGTACAACACCGTGAAATCATAGAAAACTATGTTATTGGAAATTATGGATAAAAATAACTCACATATGGGGAACCCTCAGACATAGTTAGTATTTGTGATGTCAGCTTATCAAATGAATAAATATGGAAAATTTACATACTAAGACATGTATTAAAGTAAATGCAGAATATAATTTCAGTCAAAAAGCTCAATGATGGACATGATGTAAGATTTAATAATAACTCTTGAAAAAATTTATAAATGGAGACATGATTGTAGCTAGAAGAAACAATACTGAGGTGTTGTACATCACTTTCAATTTTATAGACATAATTGTAGTTATCGTTTACACAATGATTATGATTTGTAATATTACAAACTTGGACTGGCAAGTAAAAAAAATTAAGATATTCTAGTATAGTGGTAAACAATACAGTCTTAAAAATGATATGCTTAGTATTACACCAAATATTGTTGATGCACTGATAGTTGTGAGAAGATGCATGAGTAAACTATGTAAACAATAATAAAATTTAGTAAAATAGATTCTCAAATTCTTAAGAGGAACTACAAAATTTCATAGTGTTACAAAATGTCAAGTATTGAGTTATAAGGCTTTGTAGCTGTTGACATGGTGAAAGATGTTGGTGAAAAAAAATACTACTGGATATGTTTATACATGGGGTTGTAATGTAAATAGTTAGTTCTAAAGATCATAGAAGATAGTTGATCTTTCAACTATTGAGGTAGAGTACGTTGGTATAACTAAAGATAGTGAATAA
>JAREIK010005206.1:0-29812 GCA_029783825.1 Sapria himalayana
AATAAATAATAAATTGATAGATGGATAGATAGATATATAGAGAAATATTTAAAACAATAGATAGGTAGATTTAAGATTGATTATTAGATAGATTGATAGATAGATAGATATAAAGATTTGATAGATAGACTGATAGACAATAGATAGATCAAATAGATCGATCGATAGATAAACAACACACAGATATATAGATATATAGATATATAAATAGATAAACAAATAGATAGACTATAATAGATAGCTAGATAGATATATCTATATATATATATATATATTCGTATATATCTATATATCTATATCTATCTAATATATAGAAATATAGAAAGAGATAGTCATACAAATCGATAGATAGATAGATAGACATATAGATAGATAGAGAGATAGATAGACATTAGATAAATATATAGATATACAGATTGATAAATATGTATATAAATAGATAGATAGTCAAATATATAGATAGATAGATAGATAAAAACACAAAATAAGATAGATTAATATACAATTAGATAGAAATATAGATATACAATTAGATAAAAGATAGAAAGACAGATAGATAATAAATAAACTGATAAATATATAGATATATAGATAGATAAATAGTAGGACACATTGTAGATAGAGATATAAAGAGAACATAAAGATAAAATAGATAGATAGATAATTCAATAGACTTATCAATTGCCTGATTAGATATATAGATAGAATAAACATATAGACAGATATATAGACAAATATATAGAGATTAGAATGACATATTACTAGATTGTTGATTGACCGATTTATAATTAGATAGATTAGTCAAATAGATAGACAAATAGATAGATAGATAGACATACATATAGGGAGACAAATATATAGATATATTTATAGACATATAGGACTACATATTGATAGATTGAATAATAGATAGATAGATAGATGGATAAATAGATAGTTAAATAGACATATAGATAGATAGAATGATACATAGATAGATTGACAAATAGATAGATAGATAGATAGATAATTAATGAAATAGTTAGAAATATTGATAAACAGATAGACAGCTAGATAGATAGATACACAAATAGAGAGACATATAGATTCACTCATAGATACATAATTATATAGATAGATAGACATATTGATAGATAGAGTGATAGACAAATAAATAGAAAGATAAATAGACAGATAGATAGATAGAGACACATATATATCGATATATTGATATTTAGATCGATAGATAGACAAATTGTTAGAAAGATAAATAGACACATAGACAAACTAATAGACAGATAGTTATATAGATAAACTGATAGATAGATAGATAGATCGATCGATTGATGGATAGATAGGTAGATAGACAAATAGATAGAAAATAGATAGATACATGGATAGAAAAATAGATATATAGATAGAAAAATAGATAGATTGAGAGATAGATAGTTTGTTAGTTAGATAGAAAGATAAATAGACAAATAGATAAATTGAAAGATACATAGATAAATATAAAGATAGATAATTAAATATAAAGTTAGACAGATTGACATATATATAGATAGATAGATAAATAGATTGATAGATAGACCGATATATAGATAGATAAATAGACTAATAGATAGATAGATAGAAAGATATATAGTTAGCTTGATAAAAGATCGATAGACAGATAGATAAACAAATAGATAGACAACTAGAAAGACATATACAAAGATAGATAGATAGATAAATAGATATATAGACCGATAGATATTGAAATTGATATACATATTGATAAATAGATAGATAAATAGATAGATAGACAAAGAGATAAACAATTAAATAGATAGATATATATATACATAGATAGATAGATTGAAGAACATATTGATAGTTAGATTGGATAGATAGTTATATAGAAATAAAGAAAGATAGATAGATAGATAAAAAGATAGATTGACATATAGATAAATAGACTAATAGATAGATAGAAAGATAAAAATATAGATAGTCAAATAGATAGACAAATAGATAGTCTAATAGATATACATATAGATAGATATATAGTTAGAAGGATAGATAGATATAACTACAGTTAGACAGATATATATATAAAGTTATATATATAGAACGAAAGATAGATTGATTGATAGATAAATATATATATATATATATATATATAGATAGAAAAATAGATAGATATATAAACATATAAATAGACATATAGATAGATATATAGATAGATATATAGATAGATAGATAGATAGAAATATAAATTAGAAGATTTATAAAAATAATAATTGACAGATTGATGGGTAGATAGATAGACAAATAATAGATAGATTGATAGAAAGAGTGATAGACAATTAGATAGATAGATATACAACTATATAAACCATTCAAAATATAGATAGATAGATATACAAATATATCTTCCATTCAATAGATAGATAGACGTATCATTAGACAAATAAATAAACAAATAATTAAATATAAAGATAGATAGATAAATAGATAGATCAATAGATAGACAAATGGATATACATATAGATGGATAGATAAATAGATAGATATATATGTAAATAAATAGATAGGTAGAAAGATAGATCAATAGATAGAAAGAAAGATAGTTAGATAGATAGATTGATATATATATATATATAGAAATATAGAAAGAAATATAGAGAGATAGAATTATAGAAAGATAAATAGATATATAGATCGATAGATAGATACGTAGATAAATAGATAGATAGATAGAAAGAAATATAGATAGATTATATAGATATATAGATAGATAAATATGTAGATTATTAGCGAGATAGATAAATAGATGAATATACATATAGATAGATAGATAGATATACAAATAGATATAGAGATAGATAGATAGATAGATAGATAGACAGATAGATAAATAGAATATTAGATAGACAGATCGATAGATAGTTATTCAAATAAATAGATAATTAGACATCTAGATAGACACATAAATAAATAGATTATTAAACAGATTGATAGATAGATATATAGATAGATAGATAGATAAATACATAGCTAGATAGATAGATAGAGAGATAGATAGACAAATAGATAGACATACAGACATATAGATGGACAGATAGATAGAGAGACAAATAGATAGACAAATAGATAGAAAGATAGATAGATAAATTAGTAGACATTCAAACATACAGATAAACTAACAAATAGATAGGTAAACATATAGATATATCGTTTAATAGATATATTGATAGATATATATATATATATATAGACAAATATATAGAAAAATAGATATTATATAGATAGATAGATAGTTTGGTAAACTATTTCATAGATTGATAAATAGACATATATATAGACAAATAAAAATAGAGAAAGAAATAATATAAGATAAATAGCTAGAAAGATAGATAGACAAATAGATAGAATAATAGATTGACAAATAGATACACTAATAGATAGATAGATAAATTGATAGACACACCGACAACTAGATTTATAGAATGAATGACAGAAAGATGGAGAGAAAAGACATAATAGTTATATATAAAGATAGAATGACAAATAAATAGACAGAAAGATTGATAGATAGTCAAATAAAACAAACAAACATATAAACCTATAAAAGATAGATAGATAGTTTGGTAGATATATTAATAGTTAAGTAGATTGAGTGATTGATTGATATACAAATAGATAGACATATAGATAGATCGACAGATAGTCTGGTACATATATTAATAGTTAAGTAGATTGAGTGATTGATTTATATACAAATAGATTATTAGATAGATCAATAAATAGATATATGAAAAATTGATATATAGACATCTAGATAGATATATAAATAGATAGATAGACAGATATATTGATAGATAGTTAGATAGATAAATAGTAATATAGATAGATTGATCGATAGATAAAAAGATAGATAGACAGATTTATAAATAGATAGATAGATAATATATAAATAGATAGGCCGATATATTATCAGATAGATTGAAAGTTGATAGACATATAGATAGACTTATAGATAGGCAAATAGATAGGAAGATAGACAGACATATAGATAGATAGATAAATATATAAATATATAAATAGATAGAAAGATAGACATATAAATAGATAGATAGTCAGACAAATAGTTAGGAAAAACACACAATCAGATAGATAGATAGTTTGGAAGATAGACATTAAGTGAAAAAGTTAGATAACCAGACAGATAAACATATAGATAGGCAGAAAAAGAGAAAGACAAATAGACATAGTGATAGATAAATATATAGATAGATAAATAGTTCGATAGACAGATTGATTAACAAATAGATAGACAAATAAGTAAATTTATTGATTTTAGATTGAAAGATAGAAAGAAAGAAAGATAGATAGATATATATATAGATTGATGGATTGATAGAAAAATAAATAGACAGATAGATATACAGATAGATAAATAGAAAGATATATAGATAGATAGATAGATAGATAGGCAGATAGATAGACAAAAAGTTATGTAGAAAGATTGAAAAATTGATATACAGAAAGATAAATAGAGAGATTGACAAATAGACATGTAAATAGAAAGATATATAAATAGACAATTATACATACATATATAGAAATAAATATATAGATAAATAGATATACAGACAAATAGATAAATAAATTGAATTATATATAAAATTATAAATAGATAGATATATAGACAAATAAATAGACATATAGATAGACACATAGATTGATACATAGATAGACAGATTTATTGATTGATTGATAGATTGACAGACACATAAATAGATAGATAGATAGATTGATTGACATATTAATAGATAGATTAAGAGTCAGAATGATAGATAGAGTGATAGACAGATTGATGCATAGTTTCATATACAAATTTGATTGAGAGATTGATATACATATAGATAGACAAATTGAAAGACAAATACATAAATATATTTTTAGATAGAAAGAAAGAATGATAGATAGATAGTTGATAGAATGATACATAGATAAACATATATATATATATATATACATATATATAGGTAGAATGATAGATATATAGATAGACAATTAGATAAAAAAATAGATAGACAAATAAATACCCAGATAGATAGAAAGATAGATAGACAAATAGATAGACAAATAATTACAAAGATAGATAGACAGATAGATAATCATATAGATAGATAGATCAATAGACAGATACTTATATAGAGAGAAAGGCATATATATATAGACAGATAAATACACAGATATATAGATAGATTGATAGATAAAAAATAGATAGATAGACAAATAGTCAGACATCTAAATAGATAGATAGACAAATAGATAGATAGTTAGATAGACAGATAGACAGATAGATATATAGATATATAGATATATAGATATATAGATAAATAGATATATACATAGATAGATATACAAATAAATAGATAGATAGACAAAAAAATAGTCATGTAGATAGGTAGATAGATAGATAGGCAGAAAAATAGACAGATAGATAAATAAATTGATAGACACATAAATAGATACATAAATAGTTTGATAGACAATTTGATTAATAGATTGATAAAAAAATAGGTAGATTTATTGATAAATAAATTGATAGGTAGACCAATATAAAGATATACATATAGATAGATGGATAGATATACAATTAGATAGATAGATAAATAGAAGAAAGATAGATAGCCATATATATAGAGATAAAGATATATGAAAGATAGACAAATAGATAGACAGAAAGATTTATAGATAGGTAGATAGACAATAGATAGATAGATATATATATATATATATATATATATAGATAATTAGATACATAGATAGATAGATAGATTAACAGACAAATACATATATAGATAGACAGACAGACAGAAAGAAAGATAGATAGATAAATAGATAGATAATTAGATAGATAGTTAGATAAACTGATAAATAGACATATAGATAGACACATAGAATACATATAGATAGACAGATAGTAAGATAGATAGATAGATTTATTGTTTGATAAGCAAATTAATAGATAGATTAATAGTTAGATTTATAGATAGCTTGATTGAAAGATTAATATACAATTTGATATAAAAATTGATAGAGAGATTAATAGATTGAAAGATATATAGATTGAAAAACATGTAGATAGATAAATTGCTAGATAGTTTGATATACAAATAGATACATAGATAAGTAGATAGATATTTAGATGAATAGATAGACAAATTTTTAGAAAGATAGAAAGAAAGATAGATAAATAGACAGATTGATCAGATAGATAGATAGTCAGAATGATAGATAGATAAATATATAGATATACAAATAGATAGTCAAATCAACAGATAGATAGATACATAGATAAATATATACATAGATAGTCATATAAATAGACAGATAGATGGATGGATAAAAAGACATATAGATTGATAGATATATTAATATGTAGATAGAGTTAGATAGATATATTAATAGATATATATTTAGATAGATATATTAATAGATATATATTTAGTTAGATATATATTAATAGATATCCTAATAGATATATCTTAATCCATAGTTATTAATGAAGTATTGTGTATAATATACGGAAATAGTGAGGGTAGAAATGAAATTCAAAAAAAATAGCAGAATCCAAACACACACTCATGGATTAAGATAATCGATGAAGAGTCAGGGTAGAAAATGTACCTGAAATCAATAAGAAACTCATGGCTTGTAGGAATTATCACTCACTCTACTATTAGGATATGATGTATCGGTGTCATGAGAGAGAGGCAGAGTTGTCTCTTGGACAACAAAATAGTCTTTTTGAAGTTATAAAAATTCCAAAAATGTTTTATTTTTTTTTCAAAACATTAAATAAACAATAAATATATAAAAATCATAAAGACTCATATTTTCTTATTATCAAATTATTTTAAACAAGTTCATATGCATGTAGCAAGTCACACATGAAAAACAAACACCTTACAATTTTTAATTATCAAATTAATTAAACAATAAATATATACATAACTTCAAAAAATAGATGTTTGGACTTCCAACTAGAAGAAAAGAATTAAATAGCTACAAAATTTGCAAATTTCATAAAGCAAGGAAAAGATAAAAATATGATTCTTCTTCAAGTCACTCTCCTAAAAGTTATAAACTATTTATGTTAAAAAATATATAAATATATATATTTTATAGTTATAAATTTTTAAGAATTCATATTAATTTTAATGAAGATAATATGAAATAATTTTAAAAGCATAAAATGCCAGATTAATTGATATAATATATACTTTTTAAAATTCTAAAAATTACTTAAAGTGAGAAGATAATTAAAAAAAGTTATATTTATTATTTTAATATAGACTGAATATTAATATTAAAAGATAATAGTAAAAATATTACTCAATTATTTAATTCTTATAAATTTTAGTAGGGTTAAATATCTATGTATTTATTTTTAAATATCAATTTATTTTCTTTTAAATTTAATGAAAAAATTTTAATTTTTATTATAAATCAGGATTTCAAATTTCGTAGTAATTAATTTTTTAAAAGTTTCCTATAATAATAAAATTTTTTTATACTTATAATGATATAATATTTACTAGTTTATTCATCAATTCAGATATTTTTGTAAATATTTTCTATTTAATCATACAATAAATTATTTTACCTTTATATTAGTAAAAAATTCAATGTATGTTCATTTATTTTTTAAAATATCTTAAACAATTTTTATATTTATAGAATTTATTATGTAATATTACTTTAATACAAAATTTTAAGTTCCTTAATTAAAAATTTTAAATAATTTTTTTGCATACTTTTTTTAAAAATTGTATACCTATTAAAATTGTTAATTTAGTCCTTATTAATATATTGTTATTTTGTATTTTCATACTTTTTAAATTATTTATTTATAATATCCTATTTTTATAATATTACAAGGAGAATGTGTCTTTCAAATATCGCTCATCTATAGACTATGACATATATTTAATAAACAAAATTAAATAAAATATTAAAACATATAATAAATTAATAAAAAAGTAAATCATTAAAGATTGGAGATGGAAATGATCCCTAGTGCAAATAGCTAGGGCAAAATCCCCATCTAAATGAATATATTTTGTGAAAAATAAAATTTAAAAAATAATTATTTGTAATAAAATATAATATAGTAAAAAAAATTTCAGATAATTATTTAGCTATAGATTTTATCTCAATATAATTAGCTTGGGAAAATCTATGACTATATCCATCACTAAATTTCTAGTTTTCTTTGGATGGAAATCTACGAAAATATTAGTGACGGAATTTATCGCGATATAAATAGCTAGAGTCACTAAATCTATTACTAATTTTCTCGATATATTAGCCAGGAAAATTTCATCACTAAATACATTACTAAATTTCCTATGTTTCTTTGCGCAAAAATCTACGAAAATATTAGCAACGAAAAATTTTCAATCAAATATTTCCATTGCTAATTTATCACTAATCCGTCAATAATCCGTTGCTAGTATTTATTTCAAAGTAAAATCAAAAATCCCTTATTATTCCATAGCTAATCCCTCACTATTTAGCTATTGAATGATTCCTTGCTAAATTTCTCTAGCTAAATTGATATTTTATTGTAGTGATGTAACTATATATAACTATTTATAACAATATTTACTATATGTATAATAACATATAACTATAAATAATTGTATCTTACTATATGTATAACTATTAAAATGTTATACATAACTATATTTAAATTTATTATTTACAACATATATTTAATATACATTTTTATATATTAATATATACAAATGTATTTTACTATGCCTATACCTCTACATAACTATATGTATAAATATATAAAATTAAATGAAAAAATATATATACCTACATGTATAATTATAAGTTTAACTATATGTGATGTATAACCACATGTAACTATATTTATAATTATAATAACATACAACATTATGTTTAAGTATATGTGTATAAACTATATATAAATATTTGTATATCTATATAAAACTTTATATAATTAAATATAACTATATTTGTAACTATGTATACATATATGAAAATCTAATTATTTGTTAATAACTTTGTATACATTTATGTATAACTACATATAACTACTTGTATGAATATATATATATATATATATATATTTATTTATTTATTTATAACTACATATACTATATGTATAAAAACATATAATTATAAATGGGATAATACTAATTTGTTGCACTAACTTGAAATTAAATGTCAAAAGATATATATAATATCAACAATATGTAATGACATAGCCTTAGAGTGTCTATTGGTCAAATATATCTTGCTGTTGAAATAAGGGTCCTACTCTTACCTAATGCCAACCTTGGGCCTCAGGCTCATATAAGAACTTTTGTATGACAAAAGATGTGTTATATGATAGGTTTGTATAGAAAAAATTTTTTTATTCTTTTATGTAATTCCTCATTCTAACACTACATTATTTGTATCTCTCTCCCTCTCTCATTCTTTATGTATCACTCTCTCCCTCTTTTGCTTTCTATGTCATACTCTGTCTCTCTCTTGCTATTTTCTTTCTCACTTTCTTTCTTTCTTGATTGCTCTCTTTCTATCTCTCCCTCTCTCTCTCTCCCCCATCTCTTACTCTCTCTCGCTCTCTCTCTCTCTCTCTCTCTCTCTCCCTCTTCCCCATCTCTCTCTCCCTCTCCCCTTTCAAACTTTAAATTTCTTTCTTTTTTGCTTTCCTTTATTGTTTATTCACATATTTTGCTTCCTTCATCTAGTAATAGCATGATACCTATTAATCTTTATCATCCTAAATATTGCTTTGTCTATTCATGTAGATTCTGAAAACGCATTGCCTTGATAATCATGATATTTAATTTTTAAATATTCATTTGTAAGTAATTTTATTTAATTATTAGTATATTTTGAAGTAATTATATGTTTCATTCAAAATAATGATTGAGCATTAATTTTTTCAAATAAAACAAGGTAAAATGAATTCAGATCATTAGTGGATGTACAAAAGGTTTATGAATGGAATTTTGAATCAAGATTTTTTGAGTGGGCTTGAAACATTTATCAATTTTGTGTGTAGTCAATCGAGATGGATAGATGGAGAAAAAATTAAGCATCCGTGTAATAATCACAAGTGTCAAAATATCCTTTTTCATGATGTAAACTCTATAAGAAACCATTTAGCTAAATATGGCTTTGTACCAAATAATTTTATTTGGATTTATCATGGGGAAAGTACAATGGCTCGGAACATTGACCGAAATGAGGGTACTGAATCATTTGCATATGGTGAAGAAGCATCAAACACATATCATAGAATGGTCATTGAAGCTGCTGGTGCTGACTTCAATATCTATTATGGATGAACCATATTATCTTGAAGCTCAGAAATTTTATGATATGCTTAAAGATATAGATAATGAGTTGTTGCTTAGTTGTAAAATACATTCACAATTGTCTAATGTGACTCGACTTATGAGTATTAAGTTAGAAAATTATATGTCTGAAAATTTTTTTGATTAGGTGACAAAACTGATGAAGGAGATTGTTCCTGATACTAATTTGGTCACTAACAACTTTTAAAACACTAAGAAGTTACTATGAGTTATGGGTTTACCAATAAAAAAAATTGATTGTTATTTCAATGGATGTATATTATATTGGGGTGGAGATATTGATTTATATAGCTATAAGTTTTGTGATCATCCTCGGTTTAAGAAGGCACCTCGTGTTGCAAATATGAGACAAAAGATGAAAATTGCACTAAGATGAATTATTTTTTATTAATTTATCAATTATAGAGACTATATGCATCTAATGTTATAGAACAAGATATGAGGTGAAATCTTGAGCATGAGGTTGAAGAAGGGGTGATGCGTCATAAATCAGATTCATTTGCTTGGAAGTATATTAATCATATACATCAAGATTTTGCAGCTAAAATTTGAAATGTGAGATTGTGTCTCTACACTTATGGATTTCAGCCATTTGGCCAATCTGTACAATAATATTCAATATGGACAGTGATAGTGACACATTATAATTTACCTTCGTGGTTGTGTATGAAGCAGCAATATTTGTTTTTGTCAATATTAGTTCCATGGTCAAAAAATCCAAAAGACATGTTGTATGTTTTTTTCAGTCTCTTTTAGTAGAGTTAATTCATTTGTGGGATGTTGGTATTAATACATATGATATCTCAAAGAAGCAAAAGTTCATTATGCTAGTGGCCATTATGTGGATGGTGACTTTCCTACATATTCAATGTTCTTTGTATGAGTACTACAGGATAATTCATATGCCCGTATTGCATGAAAAAGTATGATGCATTTATTCTCAAATTCAGTGGTAAACAGTCATGGTTTGTTAATCATCATAAGTTTCTATCTATGAATCATCCATTCCACCGAAATATAACTATATTTTGAAAAAATAAAATAGCGATGAAGTTGTACCATCAGTTTGTTTAGGAGATGATATTATGACCGAGATTTAGAGTTTGGGTCTAAAGAAGGTAACTAAAAAGGATGCTACTGGAACTAATGGACCAATATACAAAATATTTGGTAGGAAGAAACATAGTATTTTTTGGGACTTACCCTATTAGAAGTCCAATTTAATTCATCATAACATTGATGTATAGCATATTGAATAAAATATGATTGATAATATTTTCAACACAGTCGTTAATGTAGACGGAAAAATAAAAGACACTTTAAAATCAAGACAAGAGCTAAATTATTACTGATAGCTTCCTGAATTGAAACTGAATGAGGCAACAAAAAGATTCCCTAAAGCTTGTTACACATTTGATGAGAAGGCAAGACTGATATTGTGTGAATAGGTTAAAATTTTGAAATTCACTGATGGATATATGTCAAATATGGGTAGATGTGTTGATATAAAAAATCATAAGTTATTTGGAATGAAAAGTCATGACTATCATGTATTTATTCAAAGATTAAATACTAATTGCATTATGTGAATTACTTCTTCTAAGTGTTTGGAAGGTCCTTATATAACTTAGTTTATTTTTCAAACAGCTAACTGCAACCACGATCAAAATAGATGACATAGTGAGGCTGGAGAATGACATACCACTTATTCTTTGTAAGCTTGAAAGGATATTCCCATTGAACTTTTTTGACTCAATGAAGTATTTACCAATCCATTTGGCATATGAAGTAAGGATAGCAGGGCCAATGCAATATAGGTGGATTTATTTTTTTGAGAGGTAAATACATATAAGTAGCTATGTTTTATTATTTCAAACATAAAGTAATATTGTAATTTAATATAATTGAAACCTAACATTATGGTTGTAGGCATCTACGTTAGTTGAAATTGAATGTTAGAAACAAGACAAAAGTTGAAAATTTAATTTGCAATGCATATTTAGTAGAAAAAGAATCGCCATTTTGTTCTTATTATTTTGAGGATCATGTCAATACAAAGAATAGATATGTGCCTCGGAATGATGAAGCTTATGTGCTGATAGAAGATGATTCTGTGGACAAGCGATCTATCTTCAAGCACCCTGGAAGAGCATTTGGAAGAGCAAAGAAAAGATGTAGTACAACTAAAGAGGTTGCACCATATATTGAGTATGTATAGCCAAAATGTTTACATGTTTAATCATAGTTTAATTTTGTCCTTAATAGAAATAATTAAAATTTGATATACTTTTTTCTCCCTATTTTTATATTTGTGCAGTATTTTTGTTGAGCAGTTAAAAAATATGCAAATAATAATCTCCAGCATTGAGGTCGATTATATGCTAGAAATATAATTTGCGAATTTGTTCAAAAACTATGTGAGAATTATTAAGTTTTAATTTTTTGAATTATTTAATTTATTAGTATCTTTTATTTGTTAACATCATTTGTTTAATTTATGCAATAGACCAATGATCCTTTAAATGGAGATTCTAATATTTACATTCAGAATCTAAGTAAAGGCCTGTTTAGATATGTGACAACATATCTTGAATATTTTGTCAATGGATATAATTTTCACACAATCAGGCATGGTTCTTCTAAAACAATAATGAATAGTGATGTATCCATTAAAGGCTCGAGTTATAGAAAAAATGAGATTGATTATTAAGGTCACCTCATTGAAGTTATTGAGTTGGAGTATCCTAGACTTAAAAATAACAAGATTGATTTATTAAAGTGCGAGTGGTTTGATCATACACGAAATGTGGGTACAAAGATTCATTCGGATTATAAGCTAGTGGATGTTAACCATAAATGCAGATAGAATTGATAAGTGTCATTTATTATGGTAGTTCAAGCCACTCAAGTATATTATTATACATATCTGAGTTTATCTTGTGATAAGAGTGACTGGTGGGTGATTTGCAAAATTAAAGCTCTATCAATTTTAAAGTACCAACATCTCAACAAAAAAGTGCAAACTTAACTATTGCACTAATATTCTAAGAAGATAACGTAAATAATATTGAGCATGTGCATGTAGATAAAGATCCAGAAAATTTATAAGATTCAAATGGCGGCCTAATAGAAATTGAAGATAATCAATTTCTAGCTGAATATGAGTTAGAACTTCCATCAGAATTAGATGGAATGTCAGAAGATACAGTGGAGGATGATAGTGATGCCGATAATTAAAATGTTATAATTATATTATAATATTAAAATCAAAGCCTTTGCTTGCCACACAGGAGGGTCAAAGTTGAGTATTGAGCATGCTTGAAATTTAGTAAAATTTTATAATTTAAAACATCTATATATTTAGTGGTTGTCCTAATAGTCCAAATAAATCAAGTATGTGCATGGTTTTATTAATTTTTAACTTTGTTATTTTTTGACTTAATAAATACATACTCTAGGTTGGAGAATTGGGTCGAGATCCCAAATTTAATGAGATTTTTAGGAAGATACATCTGAAGAAAGTGGATGGTCAGTTTGTTGACTAGTCTCGGATGATTGCTATAAGAATTTGTTAAATTAATAAAATTTTATAATACTACGTTAAATTTTGAAAGTTGTTCGGAATGCAAAATATTAAATTTAGTTTATGTTTATCTAGAATAGTATTTATCTCTGTTTTATCACAAGAACTCATGGATGAACGTGTGACATTTGCTTCTCAACAAGTTGAGGCTTCTATACATCTTCAACCAATTGACTATGATCCTATCTATTTGGAGGCCATAGAAGTTCATAAGAAGCAGCGAGTGTATGGCATCGGCTCTAAGGAATGACATTTTGTTGTAGTAGTCGTGCTTCTCATTCATTTGTCACATCAATGGTGGATGAGGCGGTAGAACAACTAGTAATGGAAACAAATGAACGTTTTGAAATTATGGAGACTGAAATGAAAGAGATGGATGCGCAGATATCTCATTTGAAGGAAGAAATGTAGGAAATGAAAGAAGAGAAGGATGAGCAGATTAATCATTTGAAGAAAAAAATGCATGAAATTAATGAAATGAATGATGAGATGAAAGAAATAAATAATGAGATGAAATAAATTAAGAATTTAATGCAACAGTTAGATGCCCTATATGGAATCATAGTTAGCAAATTTGAATTGACAGATAGCATTTTAAATTCTAGCTTCAAAACCATAGAGAAGAGGCTAGCACAAATGCACCAACTAATAATGAGGATGTTTTTGTATCAGAATTATTTCTAAACTATTTTTGATTTTTGTCTATGTGTAGCTAAATAGAATGAGATTTTTTTGGAGGTATCATTTTTCTTTATTTTAGTTTTGTTCTTTGCTTTGCCGATTAACCTTATCATGAATCCTTGCAGGACATCAGATGTGAAACACAAAAAAAATTATGATTCAAAGCCTTGAGACATTGTCACGGTCCTTCCTATGGATGGGTCCCATTTTACTGATCTCAGTTGGATTAAATGGAGGCTGAGCTTCTATTATCTTCATTATTTCTGAAACATTTTATTTTTGCACACACACAATCTCTCTTTCTAAACAAGATTGCTAGCAATCTTTTAGATATCTATTGAAGTAATATGACTATAAATTCAAATTCATGTTTGTTCAGGTCTATAATTACTTTTTTAATATATCTGTGAATATGTTTGTATGTACTCGAATATTTTGGGTAGAGTTTTAGCATATTATTGGAATATAAAAGGATTTTCTTGTCCTCCTAATGCTGGGAATAGCATGTTAGCTTCTAAAGTTGTGAGATGAACAAAATAATTCTGGTCCCACGTAGATCCATGTTTCTTTTTATGGAGTGCATATTACTTTTATTGATTGCATATTGAATTGTTCTGTAGTTACGTTGACATTTACAACAAATTGATGGTCCTTGCTTCGAACCAAGAGAGGAACCATATGGCAATAGAAGCTACAGTGTTGATACTAATACAATGAAGCTAAGTAATCAAAATGATTGATGCAAGCACAAGGAGAGGATAAGATATGTTCTAAGAAAGCTGCACGTGAGCATGGTGCTGTGGGGGGTGGCGGGGCAGAGCCTGCCTCATGGCTTGTCTTCCAGGTTTTTCTCTAAGAGTTTTCAGACAAATTTTCGTAAATTTAAATAATTTTTGTATCTCTTAGTTATGTTGATAGTAAAGTTTTGTGCCATCTTTGTGAAGTATAAATGGGATAATACTAATTTCTTGTAGTTTTGTGTCATCTGAGGTTATGTGATTACATATATGTACATATAATACTATAGTATATATGTACATATATATTGTAGTATTATATGTAAATATATACTTTAGTATATAAGTTCATATATACTGTAGTATATATGAGCATATATACTGTAGTATATATGTGCATATATATTATAGTAATATATACTCCGTATATAATGTACACATATACTTAGTATATAATGTACATATATACTATAGCATATATACTACAACATATAATATAGTATCAAAACAATATCAAAACATAACTTTTAATAAACGTATATATATACTGAGTATATATACTGTAGAATATACAGTAGCATATATACTACAAAATATACTATAGTATATAAACTAAATTATATATTGTAGTATGTACTACATATAAACTATAGTATATATGTGCATTTATCAAAAGTTCTATTTTGATACTATATTATTTATGTACATACTACAGTATATATACTATAGTATACTATAGGATATACATACATATATATGTATTTATAATACTATAGTACATACGTACATATATATGTACATATAATACTACAGTATTATATGTAAATATATACATACATATATATGTACATATAATACTTTAGTATTCTATGTAACTAGTAAAATGCTAGTATATATGTACATATACACTGTAGTATTTTATAATTATCAAAATAGAACTTTTATAATTTATTTATTTTGATTTTAGTGACTAGTTTAATTTTCATACAGATATATTTCAACAATGTTCCCCATACGAAGCTTGTAGAAGTAAAGAAATTTTTCACTAGACATGACGTGCCACGACAATGTCACGGCAGAAAGATGGTGATCGGAGGAGCTTGGAGAGATTAAGCAACATCAATTTCATGGATAGATTATACTTTATATACTATTTTTAGATACATTGATGAAAAATATATAATAAAATTTTGTTATGTTTTTGTTTTAACTATGTAAAATATTGTATCAGAATGATTTATTACCTAAATTTAGTCTTTGTTAATTATAAATTATCGTATAAAGTTTCTATTTTTACATTTTATTCAATTTAGCTATGGGATTTTTCATAGCTAATATATTTTAGCTAGGGAATTTTTCCTGAGTTAATTTTTAGTGACGAGAACTTTAGCATGGGAAAGGTTCCAGCATTAATCAATCGTTATTCAACTTTAGTGACAGAAAAATCTCATTTAGCTAGGGAATTTTCCCTAGGTATTTGGGATTTTTATTTTAGTATCTATTTTTCATTCTTTCTATAATGTCTTTCTATTTATTTGTCTATCTATATATTTATATGTATGCCAATCTGTCTATTTTTCTATCTATCCATCTAATTGTCGATATATATATATATATATATATATATATATATGTTTCATTAGTATTATTTAATTTTTTGGATTTTTTGTTAAACAGAAGGTCAAGCCTAGTTGAAAGATTTTAGATTTTTGGATTAGAGAGAGAGAGAAAGTAAACATAAAAAACTTAAAATACACATAAAATAGTGAGGTAGATCACGTGCATGGTGCACCATAGTCTAGTTCAAACTTCAAAACCCGAGTTGAGAGTCCCGAAAAGCCTTAGCCGAATGATGAAATCCTGAGTCCCGAGAGAGAGAAGAGCAAGAGCTTAGAAAGAATTTTGAAAGTGTATTAATAAAAGTTTATGTAAACCATAAATATTATTGAGAGGTGGGGAGATTTTATAAATTAATAGAAATTTTTTTTAATAAAAAGTAATTTTTATGTTTTTTTTTAATTTTTTATTAAATTTTAGGGGGCAGAATCATGAGGGCCATCGGATTTTCCCCCCTAGATGTTGGAGGTAAATGCAATGGTTGATATTCAAATTTTAATTCCTTTTTAACCATTAGGGGGGGAGATTCGGGTCGGGCGGGACCGAGGGTTGGGTCGGAGTGGAATCAGACCTATGCCCATGTGTTTTCTCTATTAGAATGGCTCTACGCTAGCGATGGGGTGGAGTGCGAGACATGTCTCAAGCCGGAGGGTCGTGTCACGGGCCACCGAACCATGACAGGTCATGGACGGCACAAGGCCCAGTTGGCCGCGGCACCGCACGATTGGTGCCTTGGTCAGGCACGGCATGGGCACAGAAAATTCCAGTGCTGGGCCAGCCCAGGTATTGTCTAATCATGCCATACCTCGTGTCGAGCCTGAACATCCCTGCCCGGTTGACACCTATATATATATATATATATTTGTGTATTTAAGCATCTATATATCAATCAATCAATTTATCTATCTATATCTATCTATTTGAATAGTTTGTCTATCAACCTATCTATCTATATGATTATTTATCTAGTTGTCTATATATCTATATATTTCTATATCTATATATCTATCAATATGTCTATCTATATATCTATTTGTCTATTTATCTAAATATCTATCATATATTTATCTATTTATTTGTCTATCTATCTTTCTATTTATCTTCTATCTAACTATCTACCTATATCAATCTATCTTTCTAACTATGTATTTTTCTCTCTATCTATTCATCTATCTATCTATCAATATATGTATCAATTTATATATCTATTTGTCTATTTATATATTTGTCTATCCGTCTATATATCTATCTATCTAGTTGTCTATCTATATATATTTCTATCTCTCTTTCATTCTAACTAATTATCTATCTATCTATCTATCTGTATATCTATCTATATATCTATGTATCTCTCTATCTATCTATTTATCTATTTATCTTTGTGGCTATCTGTCTATCTATCTATGTAACTATCTATCTATCTTTCTTTCTATCTATCTATTGATTATCTTTCTATCTCTTTATTTGTGTAAATGCCTATTGGTCTCTTTATCTAAATGTCTATAAGTCTATCTATTTGTCTATCTGTGTATCTATCTATCTACATATCTATCTGTCAATCTATATATATATATATATCTATCTATCTAACTCTCTATCAAGTTATCTATTTATCTGTCTATCTGTATATCTATGTATTTATCTATTTTTATATCTATCTTTCTTTTTATCTGTCTTTATATTTATCTGTCTATCTATATAGCTGTCTATATATTGATTTGTCTATCTCTCTATATGTCTATTTGTCTATCTATCTATCCATCTATCTAGCTATTTGTGTATTAGTCTATCTATTTATCTATTTATCTATCTATCTATTTATCTATCTATCCATCTATCTATTTTTCTATTTATTTATCTATCTATCTATTTTTCTATATATATATATATATATATATATATATATATATCTATCTATCTATCTTTCAATCAATTAATAAATCTATCTATCTAATTATATTATTTATCAATCTTTCTATCTAATTATCTATCTATCTGTCTATCAATTTGTGTATCTAGCTATCTATTTTTTTTGTATTCTGATCTATATATCTACATATCTCTATCTATCTATCTCTCTATCTATCTATTAATCTCTCCATCTATCTAATTATCTATCTATCTTTCTATCTAAGTATCTATCTATATACCTATCTATTTGTCTATCAATCTATCTATCTATCTGTCTAACTATTTATATATCTATCAATCTATTTATCCATGTATATATATATATATATATATATATATATATATATATATATATATCTATCTATCTATTAATCTATTTATTTATATATTTATCTATCTAGCTAGCTATCAATCTATCAATCTATTAATCTATCTATCTTTACATATCTATCTATCTGACTATCTAACAAACTATCTCTCTATCTATTTACCTTTTTATCAATCAATCAATCTGTCTAACTATCTTTCTATATATATATATAAATAAATAAATATATATATATATATATATATATATATATATATATATATATATCTATCTATCTATCTAGCTAGTTGTTTATCTTACTATCTATCTATCTTTCTTTCTTTCTATCTAATTATATATCTATCAAATTATCTACCTATCTATCTATCTAATTATATATCGATCTACTTGTTTATCTATCTATCTATCTATCTATCTATCTGTTTATATGTCTTTCTATCTGTCTATATGTCTTTCTATCTTTCAATCTATCAATCTATCTTTTTGTACATCTATCTATCTATATGTTTATCTATTTATCTATCTATCTATTCATCTATCTATCCATATATCCATCTAACCATCTATCCATCTATCGATATATTCATCTATCCATCTAAACATCTATCCATATATCCTTTTAAGTAACTAACTATCTATCTATCTATCAATATCCATCTATCTATCTATCAATATCCATCTATCTATCTATCCAACTATCCATATATGCATCTATCCATCTATCCACCTATCTAGCTATCCATCTATCGATCTATCCATCTATACATTTTTCCATCTACCCATCTATCCTTCTATCCTTCTATCCTTCTTTCAAACTATCCATCTATCCATCTAAGCATCTTTCTATTTATCCATCAATCCATCTATCCATCATTCTATTTATCTATCGAACAATCTATCAATCTATGCATCTATCCATTTATCCATCTTTCTATCTATCCTTCTATCCATCTATCTATCTTTCTATCTATCCATCTAACCATCTATCCATCTATGCATATTTTCTTCTATCCTCCTATCCATTTATATCTCTATCTATGTACCTATTTATCTATTTATTTCTCTATCAATTTATCTATCATTCTATTTTTCATTCTATCAAAGTGACTATCTATGAATCTGTTTATATATCTATCTATCTGTCTATCTATCTTTCATTCTATATGTTTATTTGGCTACCTACAAATTATCTATTTATCTGTCTATCTATCTATATTTGTATCTATATATCTATATGTTTATTTATCCACTACTAAAATTCACCGAATTATCGAGTAATTATTTGGTCGGTAATTAGATATTTTTTGGTCGATTACCCAAATACCAACCATTTACCAACAAAAAAAATCAATCGGCAGGTAAATTATCAACCATTTACTGACCTTCTACCGACAAATAATTATCGATTATTTTCCGACAATTTTATGACTAAAATAATTAGGTCAGTATATGGTCCCCAAATGGTTAGTAATTAACGACCATTTATAGACCAATAAATGACAAATAATTACTAACTAAAATCCAACCATTTTCTGACATAAAGCACATCGTCGGTAAATGGTCTCAAAATGGTCGAAAATTACTGAAATAATTGCGACCTAAAACTAACGAAAATCTTTTAAAATCATTGGTCGATAATTGATCTCCAAAAGTATTGCCGCCAATTTGGTGATATTTTACCGACTATTGATACTAAAAAATTTTGGTCGGTTTGGTCGCAATTTGATCAGTAATTACCGACCAAAATTTTATTTTTTGTTGTTTTGCGGTAGTTTCTGGAGAAACTAGAACATAAAACACAAAAAATAATACAATCTAAAAAACATCTAGTTTGATGCAGTTGCTGTAGAAACATATACATATAACACAAAAAAATCCAATTAACTCCAGCGAACTACTATATATACTGCATATATATATATATATTAAATACATCAAGAGAAAAATAAAAAAATGAAATCCAAAATCAAAGTTTAAGGTATTGAAAAAAATGTGTGTAATACACTCAATCATCTAACATTATTTCAAAATCATTATGCTGTGATATTTCTGGTCCACACGGTGAGATGTCGGATACTGGGGTAGAGATATCTACTGCTGCTAGTCCTGATGCAGTTGCTGCATGTCTTGCTATAGGTGATGGAGTAGATATTGTAGCTGGAGCATTACGTCGGACTATGTAAACTATCTTTTTATCTATATGTTTCTATATCGATTTGTCTACCTGTCTATTTGTTTATCTCTCTTTCTTTCTATTTGCATATAGGTACAATATTTGCCTATTTATTTATCTTTCTATCTATTAATTTCTCTATAAATCTATCTGTATATTTATCTATCTCCTTTTATTTATATGCCTATATGTCTAGCTATCTATCTGCCTATCTTTCTATCTTCCAATTTGCCTATCTTCATATTTCTTATTTTCAAATCTTTCTATATATTTATCTATCTATCTATCTATCTAACTATCAATCTAGCTATATATCTGTCTCTCTATCTATCTATTTATCTGTATATCACTCTATCTATCTACTTGTCTATCTATCTATCTATCTATCTATCTATATGTCTATCTATCTATCTATCTATCTATCTATCTATCTATCTCTCTCTCTCTCTCTATTTGGCTATCCATCTATCTGTGTATGTGTCTATATGTCTATCAGTCTATTTGTCTTTCTCTCTATTTATTTATCTATCTTTATATATTTGTATCTGTCTGTTTATCTACATGTCTACCTGGCTACCTTTCTACAAGTTTATTTGTCAATCTATCAAACTAAATATCTATCAATTTGTATATTTTTCCAATTAGTCTAACTGTCTATTTATCTATTTGTCTATTTGTCTATATGGCTATCTATTTAACTATCTATCTATATGAATATATTTCTATCTGTTTATCTATCAATCTATCTATCTATAAATCTATATATCTGTCTATTTGTCTATTTGTCTAATTATCTATCGATCTATCTATCTATCTAACTATCTATATGTATATCTCTAAATATATCTATCTATCTGTATATCTGTTTATGTGTAAATCTATATATCTTTTTATATATCTATCTTTATTTATGTCCATCTATCTATAAATCTAAATATCTATCTATCTTTTTATTTGTATATCTATCTTTTTATTTATATATGTAAAATTATCAATCTGTCTATCAGTCTATTTATTTATATGTCTATTTTTATATCTGTCAATTTAAATTTTTGTCTATATGCCTATCTATCTATCTCTTTATCAATCAATATGTATATTTATTTATTTATTTATCTATTTATCTATCAATCTATTTGTCTGTATGTATGTGTGTCTTTTTAACTATCTATATGTTAATCTATTTGTCAGTCTATATTTCTATTTGTTTATTTTTTTATATATCTAACTATCTTTCTATCTTTTCTTTATCTATCTGTCTGTCTGTCTATTTATCTAAATTTCTATCTCTCCCTATCAGTTTATCTATATATCTATCTTTATATATTTATATGTTTTTTTATCTATCTATCTATTGCCTATATATCTATCTTCTATCTATCTATCTATCTTTCTATCCATCTCTCTATTTATCAATTTATCTATATATCTATCTATTTAACTATCTATAAGTCTATCTATCTATCTATATATCTTTCTTTCTTTTTTTATATTTATTTATCCATATATACATCTATCTATCTATATATCTATCTATCCATATATATATATATATCTATCTATCCATATATTTGTTAATCTATTTATTTATCTATATGTCTGTCAATCTATCAATTAGTCAATCAATTAATCTATCTATCTATCTTTCTATCGATATATCTATTTATATGTCTATCTGTCTATCTATCTATCTATTTATCTCAATATTTGTTTATCTATATATTTTTCTATCTATCTATCTGTCTATCTCTTTATCTATCTATCTATTTGACAATATATCTATATGCAAATTTATCTATCTATGTATCTATTTATTTAGCTTTCTTTTATGTGTATCTATCAATCTTACTATCTATCTATCTCTCTATCTGTCAATCTATTATCTTTCTATTGGCTATATATGTATCTAACTATCTATTATCTATCTTTATATCTTTCTCTCTATCTATGTATTTATATGTAAGTGTGTCATTCTATCTATCGATCTATTTGTCCATCTATCTATATGTCTCTCTATCTATTGTCTATCTGTCTATCTATCAATATGTCTTTCTATCTATAATCTATCATTCTATCTATATGTCTTTTCTATCTATCTATCTGCCTATTATCTATCTATCTATCTGTGTATCTATCTATTTATCAATTTGTCTATCTGATTATTCATTTTTTCTACTATCCGGTTAACTATCTTTCTTTCTATATGTTTATTTGTTATTTGTCTATCTATCAATCTACCTATCTATCTACCTATCAATCTATCAATTTTTTATCTCTCTATATCTCTATCTTTCTATATGTCTATCTATCTACATGTCTACCTCTCTACCTATTTACATATATACTAGTATAACTGTCTATCTTTATATCTTTCAATCTATCTATTTGACTATCTATCTATCTTTTCTAAATTTTTTTGTTTATCTATCAGTCAATCTATCTATCAGCCAATTTCTCTTTCTATCTATCTATCTATCTATCTATTTCTCTATATATATTTTGTTTATCTATATATTTGTCTATTTATCATCTTTCTATCACTTTTTCTATCTATCTATCTTTCTAATTATCTATATATCTATATGTAAATTTATTTATCTATGTATCTATCTATCTGGCTTGTATCTATTTGTCTATCTTTAAATCAAGCTATTTATCTAACTATCTAACTATCTATCTTCTTTCTATCTGGATATCTATTATCTGTCTATCTGTGTATCTCTTATCTACATATCTATCTATGTGTCTTTATGTTTATCTATCTATCTATCCATCCATCTATCTATCTATCTTTATCTACTTGTCAATCTGTCTATTTGTCAATTTTTCTATCTGGATACCCATTTTCTACTATCCGTCTATCTGTCTATATGTCTATTGTCTTCTGGACTATCTATCTATCTACCTATCTGCCTATTTGTTAACTTGTCTATTTGTGTATCTCTCTATATCTATATCATTCTATATGTCTATCAATCTACATGTCTACATGTCTTCCTATTTATATTTATACTAGTCTATCTGTCTATCTTTCTATCTATCAATTGTATCTATTTGTCTATCAATATCTCTTTTCTAAATTTCTATTTGACTATCTATTTATCTATCAATTAGTGTATCTATCTAGCTTTATATATAGCTTTCTGTCAATGTTTCTATCTATCTATCTATGTTTGTATATGTCTATTTGTCTATCTTTCTATTTGTCTATATGTCAAATTGTGTATCTATCTATATGTCTATCTATCTATAGTCTATATGTCTATATGCCTATTTTACTATATATCTATCTGGATATCTATCTATCTATTTGTCAATCTTTTTATCTATATGTTTATTTATATATCTATCTATCTTTCTATTTGTATATCTATATATCTGACTATCATTTTATCTATCTATATGTCTGTTTATCTATATATCAATCTGTCTGTCTATCTTTGTGTCAATCATTCAATCTATCTATCTATCTATCCTTTTGTTTATCTACCAATCTATCTATTTAGCTATCTATCTATCTATCTATAAATCAATCTATTTATTTATATATATATATATATATGTTTATCTATCTATCAGTCAAATTATCTATCTTACTATCTAATTTTCTATATGTTTATTTATTATCTATCTAACTATATATCTAATTTTATATATATATATATATCTATGAATATAGTTGTCTACCTATTCAACTATCTATCCATCAATAAAGCAAACAATCAATCAATCTATCTATATATCAATTTGTCTTTCTTTGTATCAATCTTTCTATCTTTCAATCTACCTATTTATCTATCTGTTTACATATCTATATATCATGCTATCTATCTATGTATCTATTTATCTTTCTATCTCTCTATCTTTCTATCTGTCTATTTGTCAAAAAGTTTATCTATCTTTCTTTGATTCTTTCAATATATATATATATCTATCTAACAATCAATTTGTCTATTTGTCTATCTATCTATCTGACTTTTTTTCTTGTGCATGTATATCTAACTATCTATCTTTGTATTTATCATTATATCTTTCTACCGATAATCAGTCTATCTATCTATCTATATATTAGTCTATCTATATATCTGTTTATATATCTACATGTCTATCTATCTATATGTATATCTATATATCTACCTATCTTTCTATCTGTCAATCTATATATTCATATATCCATCTATATATCTATATATTTATCTTTCTATCTTTCTATCTCTCTCTTTATATATTTTTATTTCTATCTATTTATCTATTTAATCTATCTATCTATTTGTTTGTCTGTCTATCTCTCTATTTATATATCTATCTACTTGTATATCTATCATAACGGTCAATTTATTTTTAGATATATTTATATCTATCTATCTATGTATCTTTCTAACTTTCTATCTTTTTATCTTTTTAATCATTTTTAAATTCTATGTATCTATCTATCAATTTTACTATCTATCTATATATCATTCTATCTATCTCCCTATCAATCAATCTTCTAATCTTTATATTTTTGTATCTGCCTATCTGCCTATATGCCTATATGACTATCTTTATATTTGTCTATTTGTATATCTATCTATCAGTGTATTTGTCCATTTGTCTTTCTATTCATGTGTATAGCTATCTATCTATCTGTTTATCTATATGCTTATCTAATGATCTGTCTATCTGCTTATTTACTTATCTGTCTATTTGTCTATATGGCTATAAGTATATCTGTCTATTTGTCTATCTATTTATCTATCTTATATCTATCTGACTATCTATCTATCTATTTGTCTATCTATCTATCTATTTGTCTATATGTCTATCTATCTATCTATCTTTTATACCTGTCTATGTCTATTTTTGTTTATCTGGCTATCTATGTATCTATAAATGTATCTATATTTATTTCTATCTATTTGTTTGTCTATCAATATATCTATCTATCTATATGTCTATCTATATATCTATCAATCTTTCCATTTATTCGCATATCTATCTATATGTCTATCTATCTATATATCTGCCTATCTTTCTGCCAATCTGTATATTTGCCTAGCTATCTATTTGCTTATTTGTTATCTTACTATATTTCATTCAGTTTATCTATCAATATGTAAATGGTTATATATTTTTATATATTGAACTGTCTACTTTTCAACCAATTTACCTATCTTCTAATCTATTTATATATCTTTTTATCCATCTAGCTATCTATCTATTTGTCTATCTGTTTATCTATCAATCTTTTATACATGTCTATCTGTATTTTTGTTTATCTGGCTATCTATGTATCTATAAATGTTTCTATATTTCTTTCTATTTATCTATTTGTTTATCTATATATCTATCTATCTATATGTCTATCCATCTTTACATCTATTTGCATATCTATTTATATGTCTATCTATCTATCTATCTGTCTATCTTGTTGCCTATGTGTATATTTGTCTAGCTGTCTAGCTGCTTATTTTTTATCTTACTAGTTGTCATTTTGTTTATCTATCAATCTGTAAATGTTTATATATTTCTATCTAACGAAATGTCTCTTTGTCAACCAATTTACCTATCCTCTAGTCTATTTATATATCTTTCTATCCATCTAACTATCTATCTATCTATTTGTCAATCTATCTATATATCTAACTATCTTTATGTCTTTCTTTCAATCTATCTATCAGTCCATGTGTTATTTGTTAATCTATCTTTCAAATATGTTTATCTATGTGTATGTATATCTATATATTGTTGATCTGTCTATTTATCTATCTACTGATCTGTCTATTTGTCTATATTTTTTAACTGTTTATATATGTTAACTTACGGGTTTGTCTATCTATCTATCTATATATCATCTATCAAATTGTATATCTGGTCTATTTATCAATCTGTGTATATATCTATCAATCTATATTTCTATCTTTGTGTCTATATGTCTATTTGTCTATTTGCCCTTGTATCTATCTACCTATCTCTTTATATGTTGATCTATCAATCCGTAGTGTGTGTGTGTGTGTGTGTGTGTATATATATATATATATGTATGTATGTATCTATCGATCTATATCTATCTATTTATTGATCCAACTATATATCTATTTGACTATCTATCTATTTATCTAAATGTCAATATGTCTATTTTTTTCTATCTATACATCTATCTATCTATCTATCAATCTATCTTTTCTATTATTCTATCATTCTATCTCTATCAATCAATTAGTTTATTTGTCTATCTATCTATCTAACTAGTCTATCTAACAATCTATCAGTCTATTTATTTATTTCTCGATCTATTCTTTATCTAATTATATCTATCTCTATATATAATATATATACCTATCTATTAATCTTCTATCAACCTATCAATCTATCTATCTATATGTCTATCATAAATCTCTCTATCTAACTATTTGTCTATCTAATGATCTAACTATGTGTATATCTATCTATATCTATCTCTTTGTCAATCAATCAATCAATCTATCTGTCTATCTTTTCTATCTATCTGTCTATTTGTATATCTATCGAAATGACTATCTCTCTATCCATCTATCTATCTATAGTGTATCTATCTATCTTTCTATCTATCTCTCTTTCTATATATTAGTCTATCTATCTATCTATTTCTCGTATTTGTGTACTCTATATTTTCCTATATGTATCTGCTTATCTGTCTATATGTTTATTTGTCTATCTATCTACCTATCTATATTTCATTGTATTTATCTATCTATATGTCTACTTGTCTACTATTTACCTGTCTACTAGTCTATTGTCTATCTTTTTATCTATCTAATGATCTAACTATATCAGTCTATTTATCTATCTATCTACATATCTTTCAATCAATCTATGTGTATATCTGTCTTCAATCAATCAATCTATTGTTTTTTATCTATCTGTCTATCTCTCTATTTGTTAATCTATCTATCTATCTGTCCGTCTGTTCTATCTATCTGTTTGTCTGTCTATCTGTTTGTATGTCTGTCTTTCTATCAATATATATGTCAAATTGTGTAGTTATCTATTTTTCTATTTACTTGCAATAAATTTTTTTATTAGTCTATCTGTCTATCTATCAATTTCTCTATCTGTATATTTATGTATCTATCAAAACATCTATCTATCTAAATGTGTATCTGTGAATCTATCTATCTATCTATTTGTCTATCTATCTTATTGTCTTTATATCTATCTATCTACCTACTATCTATCTATCGATATATCAATCAATCTAAATCTATATATATACATATATATATATATATATATCTATCTATTGATCTATCAATATATCTGTCTATTATCTATTGATTTAATGTCTATATGTCCATATGTTTATATATTTATTTGTTTTATTATTCAATCATCTCTTTATCTCTATTAAGCTATTTGTCTATCTATTTATTTTGTAAATCTATCTATCTATCTATCTATATATCTTTGGTCTATCTTACAAACTTTCTATCTAATTATATATCTATATTTGTATCTATATTTTTATCTATCTATCTTTATTTCTATCTATAATTCTATCTAACTGTCTATCTATCTATCTTTCTATCAATCTATATGTCTATCTATCTATGTGTTTATCAGATTATCTATCTACATGTCTATATACTATCTTTCTATTTATCTATAAGACTGTCTATTTATCTTTCTATCTATCTATCTAACTATATATATATATATATCTATCTGTCTATATATATATTTTTTTCTATCTATATATTGTCTATTAATCTTTCAATCTTTCAATCAATCATCAATCTATCTATATATAAATCTATCTGTCTATCTATCTATCAATCTATCATCTATCTATCTATGTATATTTCTATATATCTATCTGTCTAGCTTTCTATTTGTCTATTTTTCAATCTAACTCTATATCTTCTATCTAGCTGTCTATCTGTCATCTTTCAATCTAGCTTTCGATATCTTTTTCTTTGTGTAAATCAATCTGTTAATCATTATAGCTATCTATTATTATCAATTTGTATATCTATTTATCTGTTTATTTTTCTATATGTCAATATGTCTATGTATATATCTATCTTTTTGTCGATTTGTCAATCTGTCAATATGTCTGTATATATATCTATCTATTTGTTTGTTTATCTATTTATCTATATGGCTACATACCTACCTATATGTCTATCTATCAATCTATATGTCTTTTTATCTATCTATCTATCTATCTGGCTATCAATCTATCTGTCTATATGTCTATCTATCTATCTATTTCTCTATCTATCTATTAATTATCATCAACATATCTATCTATCTATCTAACTATCTCTTTGTCTATCTTTGTATCTAAAAATATTTTTGTATATCTATCCATCTATTTGTCTACATGTCTACTTGTTTACATATCTACTAGTCTATCTATCC
>JAREIK010005207.1:0-20941 GCA_029783825.1 Sapria himalayana
GAAAAAAATGAGATTTATTATTTATTATTTAGGGATACTATTTTAATTTAAATTAGATATGTCTCACTAATAATTTATTTTGTAATTAATATTTCTATAAAAATAAACTGATAAATTTAAATAAAAATTTAAAATTATACTGAATAAAAATTAAAATGAGATTTATGAATTATTATTAATGTTTACCAGTTTAATGGTTTAACTATTTAGTGGTTTTGTCATTTAAAAGTTTAGCAATTTATGTTTTTAGGCATTTAGTAGTTTATAGCTTTTATTTAAACATGAAATAACAAAAAAAATATTTTTGATATTTTTTCACATTTTAAAAGGTTTAACCCTTGACAATATAATAATTTTAAATTTTTTTAAAATGTGAATACAATATTTAGTAATAATATCATTATAATTATATATAATATAAACTAAATATAAACAATTTTATTGATAGATATGATATCAATAATCAAAAATAAATTAATATGATATTATTAATATAATAGATATAAATTAAAAAATAATTACAAAATCTAAAATGATTCAAAAACAATGTAATATTATGACATCATAATTTTTGTTTTTTTAGTTTTGCTTCTTTTTATAGGCTTATATTTTTTTTTGATGAAAAATAAATTATTTAATTATATTATTTCACTCATAATTTATTTTGTAATTAATATTTCAATATATTATTTAAATTATATTTAAGGCTTAGGAGTATAAATATTAAGTATTTAGGGGCTTCAAGGTTATGAGTTTAGAGATTTATGTGTTTAGGCATTTAATGGTTTATAAGTTTTTTTTTATACAATGATATAACAAAAAATTTATTTTTTATCATTTTTGAAGGTTATAACCTTTGAAAATATAACAATTTTAAAATTTTTTATGCGTGAATACTATATTTATTTATGATAATCTTAATAATTATATCATGTATATTCAATATAACAATTATATTGATAGATATTATATAATGATTAAAAAATAAATTAATAAACTATTATTAATAAGAAAGATTTATTTAAAATACTATTTGCAAAACGTATATTATTCAAAATCAAAATAAAATATATTACTAAATAATAATTTTTTGATGTTTTGCTTTCTTTTTATAAGTTTATATTTTTTTTATTAAAAGTAAATTATTTAAATTATATTGTCTTCCTCATAATTTATTTTAATTTATATTCTATAAAAATAAACTATAAATAATTAAAATGAATATTTAAAACTATATTGAATACAAATAAAATAGAGATTTAGTATTATTTAGGATATACTAGTTTAATGGGTTAAGTATTTAGGTATTTTGGGGTTTAGTGATTTAAGTGTATAGGCCTTTAGTGGTTTATAGTTTTTATTTAAAGAATGAAAAAATAAAAATTTACTTTTTTGATTTTTTTTTTATTTTTGAAGGTTATAACCTTTGAAAATATAATAATTTTTAATTTTTTTAAAATGTGAATATAATATTTAGTAATAATAATCTTAATAATTATATATAATGTAAACTCAATATAAATAATTTTATTATTACATATTATAATAATGATAATTAAAATTTAATAAACTATTATTAAATAGATTGATATAAATTAAAATATAATTACAAAATATAAAATGATTCAAAAAAAAATAAAATATATTACTAAATAATAAATTTTTGTTTTTAAAATTTTATATCTTTTTATAAGGATATATATTTTTTATGAAAAATAAATTATTTATATTAGATCTGTCTCACTAATAATTTATTTTGTAATTAATATTTCTATAAAAATAAACTGATAAATAATTAAAATAAAAATTTAAAATTATACTTAAAAAAATTTAAATTGAGATTTATGATTTTTTATTAATGTACACCTGTTTAATGGTTTAAGTATTTAGAGGTTTTGTCGTTAAGTAGTTTAGCAATTTATGTTTTTAGGCATTTAGTGGTTTATAGGTTTTATTTAAACAATAAAATAACAAAAAAAATTCGTAATTTTTTCTCATTTTCATAGGTTATAACTTTGAAAATATAATAATATTTAAAATTTTTTGAAATGTGAATACAATATTTAGTTATTTTAATATTAATAATTATATATCATTTAAATTCAATATAAACAATTTTATTGATAGATAATATAATAATGATCAAAAATTAAATTAAAAACTATTAATAATAAGATAGATATTAATTAAAATATATTTACAATACCCAAATCGATTCAAGATTAAACTATAATATATTACTGTATAATAATTTTTAATTTTTAATTTTTACTTCTTTTATAAGCGTATATTTTTTTTTGATTGAAAATAAATTATTTAAATTATATTTGTCGCACTCATAATTTATTTTGTAATAAATATTTTATAAAAATAAACTAATAATAATTAAAATCAATATTTAAAATTATAATAAATAAAATAAAAATTAGATTTATTAATTATTAAATAGTATATAGCGGTTTAATGGTTTATGTATTTAGGAGTTTACTGATTTACCTATATATGCATTTAGTGGTTTATATGTTTTATTTAAAAAATAAATAACAAAAAATTTATTTTTTGTTATTTTTTGATATTTTCAATAGTTATAACCTTTGAAAATACAATAAATTTTAAATTTTTTTCTAAAGCGAATACAATCTTTAGTTATAATAATCATTATATTTATATATCATATAAATTCAATATAAACAATTTTATTGATAAATATTCTAATAATGATCGAAAACTAAATTAATAATCTATTATTAATAAGATAGATAGCAATTAAAATATAAAACCTAAAATGATTCAGAAGCAAAGCAAAATATATTACTATATAATAATTTTTTGTTTTGAATTTTTTTTCTTTTAAAAGTTTATGTATATTTTTTTGATGAAAAATAATTTATATAAATTTTATTTGTCTAGCTCATAATTTATTCTGTAATTAATATATTTATAAAAATAAACAAATAAATAATTAAAATGAATATTTAAAATTATAATGATAAAAAATGATATTTTTATTTATTATTTAGGAATCTCGTTTTAATTTAAATTAGATATTTCTCACTAATAATTTATTTTGTAATTAATATTTCTATAAAAATAAACTGATAAATATTTAAAATAAAAATTTAAAATTATATTGAATAAAATTTAAAATGAGATTTATGATTTATTATTACTATATACCAATTTTATGGAATAAGTATTTAGAGGTTTTTTCATTTAGGATTTTAGCACTTTATGTTTTTAGGCTTTTAGTGGTTTATAATTTTTAAAAATTTCAAAATATAATAAAATATAATTTAAAATGAGATTTATGTTTTTATTTAAAAAAATAAAATATCAAAAGAATTTTCTATAATTTTTTCTCATTTTCATAGGTTATAACCTTTGAAAATATAATAATATTTAAAATTTTTTGAAATGTGAATACAATACTTAGTTATAATAATATTAATTTATTTATCATATAAATTCAATATAAATAATTTTATTGATATATATTATAATAATGATCAAAATTAAAATTATAAACTATTGATATTAAGATAGATATTATTTAAAAAAAATTACAAAACCCAAAATGATTCAAAATTATAGTAAAATATATTTCTGTATAATAATTTTTAATTTTTAAATTTTTACTTCTTTTATAAGCATATATATTTTTTAAATTATATTTGTCGCACACATAATTTATTTTGTAATAAATATTTCTATAAAAATAAACTAATAAATAATTAAAATGAATATTTAAAATTATAATAAATAGAATTAAAAATTAGATTTATTAATTATTAAGTAGTATATAGCGGTTTAATGGTTTTTGTATTTTGGAATTATGGGGTTTAGGAGTTTACTGATTTAACTGTGCATGCATTTAGTGGTTTATAGGTGTCATTTAAAAAAATATCAAAAAATTTATCTTTTTTATTTTTTGATATTTTAAAAGGTTATAACCTTTGAAAATATAATAATTTTTTAATAGTTCTAAAATATGAATACAATACTTAGTTATAAGTATCTTAATAATTATATTTGATGTAAATTCAATATAAAAATTTTATTAATATATATTATTTTGATGATCAAAATATAAATTAATAAACTATTATTAATAAGAAAGATATTAATTAAATTATATTTTCAGAACCCAAAATAATTCAAAATCAAAGTAAATTATATTACTAAATAAAATATTAAATTTTTGAAATTTTGTTTATTTTTATAAGCTTATATTTGTTTTCATAAAAAATAATTTATTTAAATTATATATGTCTCACTCATTATTTATTTTGTAATTAATATATCTATAAAAATAAACTAAAAATTAATTAAAATGAATCTTTAAAATTATAATGAATACAAATAAAAATGAGATTTATTATTTATTATTTAGGTTATATAGGTTTAATGGTTTAAGTATTTAGGGGGTTTTGGGGTTCAGGAGTCTAGATATTTAAATGTTTAGGCATTTAGTGGTTTATAAGTTTTATTTAAATAATAAAATAATAAAAAAATTATTTTTGTGATTTTTTATCATTTTTGAAGGTTATAACCTTTGAAAATATAATAATTTTTAAATTTTTTTCAAATGTAAATATAATATTTAGTTATAATAATCTTAATAATTATAAGACATTTAAATTCAATATAAGTAATTTTATTGTTAGATATTATAAAATTGATCAAATAATAAATTAATAAACTATTCTTAATAAGATTGATAGCAATTAAAATATAATTGCAAAACCTATACATAATGATTCAAAATTATAGTAAAATATATTACTAAATAATAATTTTTTGTTTTTAAATTTTTACTTCTTTTTATATGCTTATATATTTTTTTGATTAAAAATAAATTATTAAAATTATAGTTGTCTCGCTCATTATTTATTTTGTATTTAATATTTCTATAAAAATTAAACTAATAAATAATAAAAATGAATATTTAAAATTATAATGAATACAAATTAAATTGAGATTTATGATTTATTATATGTTGTATACCGGTTTAATGGTTTGATTATTTAGGAGTTTTGTCGTTTAGGATTTTATCAATTTATGTTTTTAGGGATTTAATGGTTTATAGGTTTTATTTATATAATAAAATTAAAAATTTTTTTTTAGATTTTTTCTGATTTTCAAAGGTTATAACCTTTAAAAATAAAATAATTTTTAAAATTTTTTGAAATGTGAATACTATGTATAATTATATTAATCATACTAAGTATATATCATATAAATTCAATATAAATAATTTTAATGATAGATAATATAATAATGATCAAAATTTAAATTAATAAACTATTATTAATAATATAAATATTAATTAAAATATATTACATAACACAAAATGATTCAAAATCAAATTAAAATATATTACTAAATAATAATATTTAATTTTTAAATTTGTCCTTCTTTTTATAAGCTTATATTTTTTTTGATTAAAAATAAATTATTTAAATAATATTTGTTTAACTCGAAATTTATTTTGTAATTAAATTTTCTAAATAATTAAACTATAAATAATTAAAATGAATATTTAAAATTATAATAAATAGAAATAAAAATAAGATTTATTATTTATTAAGTAGTATATAGATGTTAAAATGTTTATGTATTTAGGGGTTTTGGGGTTTATGAGCTTACTAATTTAAGTAAGTAAGCATTTAATAGTCTATAGGTTTTATTTAAAAAATAAAATAACTAAAAATTTATTTTTATTATTTTTTCTCATTTTATAAGATTATAACCTTTGAAAATATAATAGTTTTTAAATATTTTTCAAAAGTGAATACAAAATTTTAATTATAATACTCATAATATTTATATATCATATAAATTCAAAATAAACAATTTTATTGATAGATATTCTAATAATTATCAAAAAATAAATAAAAAAATCTATTATGAATAAGATTAATATTACTTAAAATATAATATCAAAACCTAAAATGATACAAAATCAAAGCAAAATATATTACTAAATAATAATTATTTATTTTTAAAATTTTATTCTTTTTATAAGCTTATCAATTTTTTGATAAAAAATAATTTTTATAATTATATTTTTAACACATAATTTATTTTATAATTAATACATATATAATAATAAAAAACTAAACAATTAAAATGAATTTTTAAATTATAATGAAAACAAATAAAAATGAAATTTATTAATTATTATTTAGAGTATACTGATTTAAAGGATTATCTTTATATAGGTATCGGGATTTTGTAGTTTAGTGATTTAAATGCTTAGGCATTTAGTGGTGTATAGGTTTTATTTAAACAATAGAATAACAAAGAAAAAATATTTTTTTTTATTTTTTCACATTTTCAAAGGTTATAACCTTTGAAAATATAATAATTTTAAAATTTCTTTCAAAAGTGAATACAATATTTAGTTATAATAATCATTTTATTTATATATCATATAAATTCAATATAAACATTTTTATTTATAAATATTCTAATAATGATGAAAAAATAACTAAATAATCTATTATTAATAAGATAGATATCAATTAAAATATAATTACAAAACATAAAATTATTCAGAAGCAAAGCAAAATATATTACTATTCAATTATTTTTTGTTTTGAAATTTTTTTTTCTTTTAATAAGTTTATCTAGAATTTTTTGATGAAAAATAATTTATATAAATTATATTTGTGTAACTTATAAATTATTTTGTAATTAATATTTATATATAAATAAACAAATAAATAATTAAAATGAATATTTAAAATTATAATGAAAAAAAATAAGATTTATTATTTATTATTTAGGGATACCGGTTTAATTTAAATTAGATCTGTCTCACTAATAATTTATTTTGTAATTAATATTTCTATAAAAATAAACTGATAAATAATTAAAATAAAAATTTAAAATTATACTGAATAAAAATTAATATGAGATTTATTATTTATTATTAATGTATACCAGTTTAATGGTTTAAGTATTTAGAGGTTTTTTCGTTTAGAAGTTTAGCAATTTATGTTTTTAGGCTTTTAGTGGTTTATAGTTTTATTTAAAAAATAAAATAACAAACAATATATTTTTATTATTTTTTGATATTTTCAAAGGTTATAACCTTTCAAAATATAATAATTTTTAAATTTTTTAAAAAGTGAATACAATCTTTAGTTATAATAATCATTATATTTATATATCATATTAATTCAATATAATCAATTTTATTGATAAATATTTTAATAATGATAAAAAAATAAATTAATAATCTATTATTAATAAGATAGATATCAATTAATATATAATTACAAAACTTAAAATGATTCAGAAGCAAAGCAAAATATATTACTATATAATAATTTTTTGCTTTAAAATTTTTTTCTTTCAAAAAGTTTATCTATAATTTTTTGATGACAAAAAAATTATATAAATTATATTTGTCTAACTTAATTTATTTTATAATTAATATTTATATATAAATAAACAAATAAATAATTAAAATGAATATTTAAAATTATACTGAATAAATATTAAAATGAGATTTATGAATTATTATTAATCTATACCAGTTTAATTGAATAAGTATTGAGAGGTTTTGTCATTTAGGAGTTTATCAATTTATGTTTTTAGGCTTTTAGTGGTTTATAGGTTTTATTTAAAAATTAAAATAACAATAAAAATATTTTTACTATTTTTTAATATTTTCAAATGTTATAACCTTTCAAAATACGAGGTTTTGTTGTAGAGCTTGCTTATTTGAAATATTTATATGTATTTATGCTTAACATATCATATTAATTAATGGCAATGCAGATGGCACAATCCAGCAGTAAATGAAAAATATAATACATTGAAGATGATAACATCTCAAATGATCAATGTACTGGTAAATACAATCATCATTTTTTCACGAACCTTCCTATTGTTATGGCAGGTTCTTCAATTCCATTTGTAGAAGAAAGTCAAGGTACATCTGAACCTCAAGCTCATAAAAAGTATAAGTCTGCTGTTTGGAAACTTATGAGATATTAGTTGATTCAGAGGGAAATGAAACTGGTAGGGCAGCTTGCACATGGTGCAAGAAATAATACTTGGACAATAGGTGATCAAGGTACTTCGGGTTTATGAAAATACTATAGAAAGACTTGTAAGAAATTTCCACACAAAAAAGAATTAATAGAAGCTCACAAAGGTAAAGACAAGTCACAATCTTTGTTGAGTTTCACTAAAGGTACTATTTCAGAGGATAACAAATTAACTTGTTGGCAATTTGATCAACAACTAGTTAGGGAGGCTTTGGTGAAAATGATGATAAAAGATGAATTGCCTTTTTGTTTTGTTGCGAGGGATGAGTTCAATGAGTTTTGTGAAGTTAGTGTGCCTCAATTTAAAATTCCATCTAGGCACTCTACACTGAGGATTGTATTTCTTTGTTTGTGAAGGAAAAGAAGAAATTATTAGATAGCATATCATCTCATTGTTGTAGAGTTTCATTGACTACCGACACTTGGACTAGCATTCAAAATTTGTCTTATATATGTTTGACTGTTCATTTCATTGATTCTCAATGGAATATGCATAAAAGGCTTTTGAACTTTTGGGTAATTAAAAGTCATTCTGGAGTTAATATTAGAAATGCTATTGAGTTTTGCATGAATGAATGGGGTTTGAGAAAGTTGATGTTCCATTACTATTGACAATGCATCAAATAATGATGTTGCAGTTGAATAATAGAATAAAAGGCTTGTGAAGAAAAGTGTTGTACCTTTGAGAGGCGAGCATTTCATATGAGATGTTGTGCTCATATCCTAAACTTAATTGTCAAAGATGGCATTGCAGTAGTTGAGGGTTCTATTCAAAAAATTAGAGGTATGGTGAAATATGTGAGGAGCAGTCCTAAAAGATTAGATATGTTTAAGTTATGTGTTGAAGAAGCAAACTTGACATATGGATCTTCATTGCAATTAGATTGTCCTACAAGATGGAAATCCAACTTATTTGATGCTACAAACTAATATAAAATATCAAAAATAATTTGATAAGTTGGAGGACAAAGACAAAAGGTTTTTGAAGAAGTTTGGTTCAATGTTCCAACTGAGAGAGACTGAACAAACGCCAAAATTTTGGCTCGTTTCTTGAAATCTTTTTATGAGGTAACTTGTAAATTTTCTGGCTAATAATATTCTACCTCTAGTGTTTATTTTCCTGAGATTATTCGAATTTAAAAAAAAATTGAGCTTTGTGAATATAGTAGAGATACAATAGTGTCTGAAATGGGTATGAAAATGAGGCATAAATTCAACAAATATTGGGGTTCTCTTCAGTCAACAAATATTATGCTTTTTGTAGCGGTAGTGTTGATTCCTAGATATAAACTCAAATATCTCAAGGTTAAGTACACTTAGCATTATGGAGAGGAATTCACTAAAAATTTGGTTTAAAAGGTTATAAATGCTTTAAATGAGATGATGGATGATTATAAAGATTTAAATGAAGATGAATCAAAAGAAGATGATTTCTCTTCTACTGTGTTGAAGAAAAATGATGATTTCTTTGATGGTAGTGATACTTATGTTGATTATTTTTTTAGTTGAATTGGAGAAAGAACAAAAAGTTGCAGCTTTGGAAGAGTTGGATAGGTACTTGGAGGACAAACTTGAAAAAAATAGAATTGATTTTGATCTTCTAAACTGGTGGAAGGTAAATGAGGTTAGGTATCCTTCTTTGGCAAATGTAGCAAGGCATGTATTTGCTCTCCAAGCATCTACTGTGGCCTACGAATCTACATTTAGCACTGGCGGGAAACTTAGATAAATTTAGGAGTTCATTAACACCTATTACAGCTGAAGTTCTCATATGTCTACAAGATTGGTTGAGAAGCACAAACAAACATATTGAAATTGAAGAATTAGTTCAAGACCTTGATCATAATGAATCAGGTTTGTAAACAAATCTTCTAAATTTTAATTTCACTTTTACTTATTTTATTCATTCAATTTAATAAAAATATGGTTCAAATACAATTTTCAGAGGGGTCACAAGATCCTAATATTCTTCCAACTATTCTTGGCCCACTAAATTTGGAATGGGTGTATTAAATTTTATAAGGTAATATTTTGTTTTTTATTACTCTTTCATTTTAGAAATTTATGTCTACGTGATTAACACATTTTCATCTTTGGTTGTCCTCCTCCAGTGGAGGACAACCAAAGATACATAACTAATGAATAATAAATGGTACAACAAAAGGTTTCGACATGAACAAACTAGACCAGTTTGAAGAAAATAAATTGAAAAAAATGTCCGAACTCCGTTCCTTCCCGAAACAATTAGATCCTACCCAAAATCCCTGATCTCTGTCCCCTCTCGTCCCGATATTTTTAACCTATGGGACGGGTCTGTATCTTCAAAAAAAATCTCTAAACTGTGGGAAGGGACTAGAGATTTGTAATCCACATCCCGTCCCATCCATTGAACACCCCTAGCATTGAGTGGTTTATTAGTTTTATTTAAAAAATAAAAAAACAAAAAATTTATTTTTATTATTTTTTGATATTTTCAAAGGTTATATCCTTTGAATTATAATAATTTTTAATTTTTTTTTCAAATGTGAATACAATATTTAGTTATACTAATCATTATATTTATATATTATATAAATTCAATATAAACAATTTTATTAATAAAAATTCTAATAATAATCAAAACAGAAATTAATAATCCATTAATAATAAGATAGATATTAATTAAAGTATAATTACAAAACTTAAAATGATTCAGAAGCAAAGAAAAATATATGACTATATAATAATTTTTTGTTTTTGAATTTTTTATTCTTTTAATAAGTTTATCTATATTTTTTTAATGAAAAATAATTTATATAAATTATATTTGTCTAACTCATAATTTATTTTGTAATTAATATTTATATATAAATAAACAAATAAATAATTAAAATGAATATTTAAAATTATAATGAAAAAAAAATGAGATTTATAATTTATTATTTATTATTTAGTGATACCGATTTAATTTAAATTAGATCCGTCTCACTAATAATTTAATTTGTAATTAATATTTCTATAAAAAAAACTGATAAATAATTAAAATAAAAATTTAAAATTATACGTAATATAAATTAAAATGAGATTGAAGATTTATTATTAATGTATACCAGTTTAATAGTTTAAGTATTTAGAGGTTTTGTCGTTAGGAGTTTAGCGATTTATGTTTTTAGGCTTTTAGTGGTTTATAGGTTTTATATAAAAAAATAAAATAACAAAAAAAATTCTATAATTTGTTATCATTTTCATAGGTTATAACCTTTGAAAATATAATAATATTTTCAATTTTTTGAAATGTGAATACAATATTTAGTTTTAATAATATTAATAATTATATATCATATAAATTCAATATAAACAATTTTATTGATAGATAATATAATAATGATCAAAAATTAAATTAATAAACTATTAATAAAAAGATAGATATTAATTAAAAAATATTTACAAAATCCAAATTGATTCAAAATTATAGTAAAATATATTACTGGATAATAATTTTAAATTTTTAAATTTCTACTTCTTTTATAATCGTATATTTTTTTATTAAAAATAAATTAATTAAATTATATTTGTCGCACTCATACTTTATTTTGTAATAAATATTTTTATAAAAATAAACTAATAAATAATTAAAATGAATATTTAAAATTATAATAAAAAGAAATAAAAATTAAATTTATTAATTATTAAGTAGTATATAGTAGTTTAATAGTTTATGTATTTAGGCATTACGGGGTTTAGGAGTTTACAAATTTAACTGTGTATGCATTTAGTTGTTTATAGGTTTTATTTAAGAAAAAAAATAAAAAAAATTATTTTTATTATTTTTTGATATTTTCAAAGGTTATAACCTTTGAAAATTTTATAATTTTAAATTTTTTTTAAAAGTGAATAAATATTTATTTATAATAATCATAATAATTATATATCATAAAATTTCAATTTAAATAATTTTATTGATAGATATTCTAATAATTATCAAAAAATAAATTAAAAATCTATTATGAATAGATTTGATATTACATAAAATATAATATCGAAACCTAAAATAATTCAAAAGCAAAGCAAAATATATTACTTAATAATAATTATTTGTTTTTAAATTTTTATTCTTTTTATAAGCTTATCTATTGTGTAATGAAAAATAATTTTTATAAATTATATTTTTAACTCATAATTTATTTTATAATTAATATATATATATATATATATATATATATATATATATATATATATATATATATATATAAACTAAACAATCAAAATGATTTTTTAAATTATAATGAAAACAAAAAAAAATAGATTTATTAATTATTATTTAGGGTATACCCGTTTAAATGATTATCTTTATAGGGGAATCGGGATTTTGTAGTATCGTGATTTAAGTGTTTAGGCATTTAGTGATTTATAGGTTTTATTTAAACAATGAAATAATAATAAAAAATATTTTTTTTTCACAATGTTCAAAGGTTATAACCTTTGAAAATATAATAATTTTAAATTTTTTCCGAAAGTGAATAGAATATTTAGTTATAATAATTAATAAATCTATATATCATATAAAATTTATATTGATAAATATTTTAATAATGATCAAAAAATAAATTAATAATCTTTTATTAATAAGTTAGATATCAATTAAAATATAATTACGAAACCTAAAATTAATCAAAAACAAAGTAAAATATATTACTATATAATAAAGTTTTGTTTTTAATTTTTTTCTTCTTTTAATAAGTTTATCTATATTTTTTATTAGAAAAATAATTTTTGTAAATTATATTTGTCTAACTTATAATTTATTTTGTAATTAATATTTATATAAAAATAATCAAATAAATAATTAAAATGAATATTTAAAATTATAATGAAAAAAAAAATGAGATTTATTATTTATTATTCTGGATATACCTGTTTAAAAAAATTATCTATTTAGGGTTTTCGAGATTTCGAAGTTATTGATTTAATTATTTAGGCATTTAATGGTTTAAATCTTTATTTAAACAATGAAATAACAAAAAATTTATTTTTGATATTTTTTCAAATTTTTAAATGTCATAACATTTGAAAATATAATAATTTTAAAATTTGTTAAAAATGTGAATACAATATTTAGTAATAATAATTATTATAAGTATATATAATATAAACTTATATAAACAATTTTAATGATAAAATTATATCAAATATCAAAAAATAAATTAATAAACATTTATTAATATGATAGATATAAATTAAAATATAAATAAAAAACCTAAAATGATTCAAAATCAAAGTAAAATTTATTACTAAATAATAATTTTTTTTTAGTTTATGCATCATTTTATTAGCTTATATTTTTTTTTATTGAAAAATATATTATTTAAATTATATTTATCACTCATAATTTACTTTGTAATTAATATTTCTATAAATTATTTAAATTATATTTAAGTTTACGAGTTTAAAGGTTTAGGTATTTAGGGGCTTCGGGGTTTAAGAGTTTATAGATTTATGTATTTAGTTATTTAATAGTTTATAAGTTTTATTTAAACAATAATTTAACAAAAAATTTATTTTTCTTATTTTTTATCATTTTTCAAGGTTATAACCTTTGAAAATATAACAATTTTTAAATTTTTTTTTATATGTGAATATGATATTTAGTTATGATAATCTTAATAATTATATATCAAGTTAATTCAATATAAACAATTATATTGATAGATATTATATTAATGATCAAAAAATAAATTAATTAACTATTATTAATATATAGATATTTTTTTAAAATATATTTGCAGACTGTAAATTTATTCAAAATCAAAGTAAAATATAATAGTAAATAATAATTTTTTAGATGTTTTGATTCTTTTTATAAGTTAATCTTTTTTGTTATTAAAATTAAATTATTTAAATTATATTTGTTTTCCACATTATTTCTTTCAAATTTATAATTCTATAAAAATAAACTAATAAATAATTAAAATATATATTTAAAATTATATTGAATACAAATAAAATTGAGATTTATTATTTATTATTCAGGATATAATAGTTTAATGGTTTAAGTATTTAGGTGTTTTGGGGTTTAGTGATTTAAGTGTTTAGGCCTTTAGTGATTTATAGTTTTTATTTAAAGAATAAAAAAAATTAAATTTTATGATTTTTCTTTAATTTTTGAAGGTTATAACCTTTGAAAATATAATAATTTTTAATTTTTTTAAATGTTAATATAATATTTAGTTATAATATTCTTAATAATTATATATAATGTAAACTCAATATAAATAATTTTATAAATAGATATTATAATAATGTTCAAAAAAAATTAATAAACTATGATTAATAAGAATGATATAAATTAAAATATAATTGCAAAAACTAAAATGATTCAAAATCAAAATAAAATATATTACAAAATAAAGAATTTTTGTTTTTAAAATTTTGCCTCTTTTTATAAGCATATATATTTTTTTTGATAAAAAATAAATTATTTAAAATAGATGTCATATAATAATTTATTTTGTAATTATTATTTCTATAAAAATTAACTGTTAAATAATTAAAATAAAAATTTAAAATTACACTTACTAAAAATTAAAGTGAGATTTATGATTTATTATTAAAGTATACCAATTTAATAGTTTAAGTATTTAGAAAATTAATAATATCATATTAATTTATTTTTTGATAATTGATATCATATATATCAATAAAATTGTTTATATTTAGTTTATATTATATATAATTATAATGATACTTATTACTAAATATTGTATTCACATTTTTAAAAAAATTTAAAATTATTATATTTTGAAATGTTATAACCTTTGAAAATGTGAGAAAATATCAAAAATAATTTTTATGTTATTTCATTATTAAATAAATCATATAATCTACTAAATGCCTAAACACTTAAGTTAATAACTCAAAAATCTCAAAAACCCTAAATAGATAATCCTTTTAAACTAGTATGCCCTAAATAATAAATAATAAATCTCAATATTAGTTTTTTCATTATAATTTAAAATATTCATTTTAATTATTTATTCATTTATTTTTATTAAATGTTAATTACAATATAAATTGTGAGTTATACAAATATAATTTATATAAATTATTTTTCATCAAAAAATATAGATAAAATAATAAAAATATCAAAAAACTTCAAAACAAAAAATTATTATATAGTAATATATTTTGCTTTCCTTCTGAATCATTTTAGGTTTTGTTATTATATTTTAATTGATATCTATCTTATTAATAATGGATTATTACTTTATTTTTTGATCATTATCAGATTATTTATCAATAAAATTATTTATATTTAATTTATATGAAATATAAATATAATGATTATTATAACTTAATATTAAATTCACTTTTGAAAATATTTTAAAATTATTATATTTTCAAAGGTTATAACATTTGAAAATATCAAAAAATAATAAAAATAAATTTTTTGTTTATTTATATTTTAAATAAAACCTATTATCACTAAATGCATACACAGTTAAATCAGTAAACTCCTAAACCTCATAATGCCTAAATACATAAACCATTAAACCGCTATATACTACTTAATAATTAATAAATCTAATTTTTATTTATATTTATTATAATTTTAAATATTTATTTTAATTATTTATTAGTTTATTTCTATAAAAATATTTATTACAAAATAAATTATAAGTGCGAGAAATATAATTTAAATAATTTTTTTTAATCAATAAATGTATTTATGCTTATATAATAAGTAAAAATTTAAAAATTAAAAATTAAAAATTATTATTAAGTAAGATATTTTACTTTAATTATTAATCAATTTGGGTTTTGTAAATATTTTTTTAATTAATATCTATCTTATTATTAATAGTTTATTAATTTAATTTTTGATCATTATTATAATATCTATCAATAAAATTGTTTAAATTGAATTTATAAGATATATAATTATTAATATTATTATAAATAAATATTGTAGTCACATTTCAAAAATTTTAAATATTATTATATTTTCAATGATTATGACCGATGGAAATGTGACAAAAATATTTTTTTTTATTTTATTGTTTAAATAAAACCTATAAACCACTAAATGCTTAAAAACATAATCACTAAACTCCTAAATGAAAAAACCTCTAAATAATAAAACAAATAAACTGGTATACATTAATAATAAATCTTAAATTTCATTTTAATTTTTATTCAGTTTAATTGTAAATTTTTATTTTAATCATTTATTAGTTTATTTTATAGAAATATTAATTACAAAATAAATTATTAGTTAGATAGATCTAATTTAAATTAAACCGGTATACCCTAAATAATAAATAATAAAACTCATTTTTTTATTATAATTTTAATTATTCATTTTAATTATTTATTTGTATATTTTTATATAATTATTAATTACAAAATAAATTATGAGTTAAACAAATATAGTTTATATAGATTATTTTTCATCTAAAAATTATAAATAAACTTTTTAAAAGATAAAAAATTTTCAAAACAAAAAATAATTATATAGTAATAAATCAATAAATTCAATAAATATTTATTCATAAATATATATTTTAATTATAATAAATATTTATTACAATAATATTTGTAATAAAATTATTCATTTTAATTAAAAATAAGTAAAAATAATTATATAAATAGTAATTTGTAATTAAATTATAAATAAATCTAATTTGTAATAAATCAATAAACTCCTAAAATTCTAAATACTTAAACCATTATACCGGTATACCCTAAATAATTATTCATAAATCTCATTTTTATTTGTATTCATTATAATTTTAATATTCATTTTAATTATTTATTAGTTTATTTTTCTAGAAATATTAATTGCAAAATAAAATTATGAATGAGGCAAATATAATTTAAATAATTTATCTTTGTCAAAAAAATTTATAAGCTTATAAAAAGTAACAAAAATTTAAAAATAAAAAATTATTATTTAGTAATATATTTTACTTTGATTTTGAATCGTTTTATGTTTTGCAAATATATTTTAATTAATATCTATTTTATTAATAATAGTTTATTAATCTATTTTATGATCAATATTATAATATCAATCAATAGAATTATTTATATTGAATTTACATGATATTTAATTTTTATGATTATTATAATTAAATATTGTATTAACCTTTGAAAAAAAATTAAAAATTATAATATTTTCAAAGGTTATAACCTTGAAAATGAGAAAAAATCATAAAAATAATTTTTTTGTTATTAAATTATTTAAATAAAACTTATAAACCACAAAATACCTAAATACTTAAATTATTAAACTTCTAAACCCTGATACTGCTGGACCACACACACATAGCGACGGACCACAGTACACACGTGCAAATATTCTTGTCCATTTTGGTGTAGTATTTAGAGGGGCCAGCAAGTCCTGGAAGCAGCCAGAAGTATGGGCCACCAGCTTTTAGAGGGCCCCACTAGCAAGCCCGGATGATAACATTCAGACAACTGACGAGGCTGAGCAAATTGGTCGGGAGTAAACCCAGCAGTAGCTAGGAGTGGGTCCCACTAGACCTATCAGGCAGCATAGAGGGCCATCCAACCGTCTCCCAACAGGAGTGGCAGGTAATCCATAATTAATTGGAGAGCCGGAAAAATCCAAAGCATAACCAAGCTAGGCCAGTAAGCAATGGAGTCCAGAAAAGCCACACGGGAGCGAAAGATTCAAACTTGTAGTTTATGTTTGTAGTCTTATTTGTATTTTGGACTTTGTATGCACCATGTACTTGTAGAGACCGATCATGACATACTCACACACACATTCTTGTCTGTTCTATGTAGCATGCAATGTGGACAACTGGACCCATGAATATTTCTAAGTGTGGACAACTAATGCATTTTGTAAATACACATTTTGCGATGCTACACTCTCGGGAGCAGAAGACCCATCTTTATAGCATTTTGTTATTTTACTTGTATTCTAGATTGGTTGTATGCGTAGATAATTAGACTATGAGATGGACCTCATCACACATGCACACCAATGCATACATAGTTTTTGATATTTTGTCGGTGCAACATACGCCCGCTTCTTGGACGCCAAGGAGGAAGCATTCTAACCCAAGAGATACTCTTTTGAGTATCATTGGAGCAAAAGAATGTGGAAAATAGAGGTCAGAATGAATTGACAAAGTGCAGTAGATATGGATTTGTGGATTTATGTGTATTTAGTTTTACATGTATTCCATTTCATAGCAATGACATAGGCAAACGCTTGATGCTGCATGTCACACACATGCACAATCTTATATTTGCATAGTTTTAATATGGTGCATCATTCAGGTTCCTCCAAACGGCTTGGAAAAAACCGAATGGAAAGGACGCAGTGTGCATAATGACTCAATGCCAACTTGGAAGTCCGGGAATGCTAGGTGATTTTAGTTGTATTTGTACGCTTGGAATTATTAGGCATTATGTTTTTTTATGTATTTTATGCATAGAATCATTAAGGTGCATAGGATTTGGTGGGTTGGCCTAAATTAGTGAGCTTTTTAGTATCTTGTAAGTTGTGTGCCTAAATGATAAATAAAGTGTGTATTTTCCAAAAAAAAACAAAAAAAAAACCATTAACCCTAAACTTTAAATCCTAAACAATAAACAATAAACTATAACCCTAATCCATAAACCCTTAATCCTAAATCTCATGTTTTGCACTTTTATAATCAAATGACTAAGTGTTAAATTTAAATTGAAATTCACAACTTTTAGGAATGTCACAGATTTATCTTTTTGTATATGTAACACAAAGTCATGACTCAAGGGGTGAGTTATGGATTCAGTCTCTTTCTTGCTTTATATTTGTCTCAATAACAAAAAATCATATCGATGAGAATTTGTCATAACTTGTGTCTCTCTATTGAACATATTGTTATGGCACTAAAATGATCATGAATACATATTTAATCACTATAATACTGGGTCACAGTATTGGATATGACCATACCTTGTGCATTTTATCTTTATATTGCAAAGTCATTTCACTAGGAATGATTGTAACTTTGGACATTCCTCAAGAGCAAAGTCATGACCCTAGAAATAGTTAAAGCTCGAGTACTACCCTTTATAACTTTCTATAGCTAAAATTATTGGGATTAGAAATATCACTATGGCTTTTTCTATTGATTTATGACCTCAAGTGTCAATATGCAAGACTAGTATTTTGAGCAATGATTAAAACCTTTTATACATTTAATATGATTCATTTACACCTTTTTGGGTAATCTGAGCTTGTATACATAACTCATTCAATATAAAAAGGTTTAGACATGCCAATAAAATAAATTTTTTGATTCTTGATTGAAAGAGAGCCCATACTTCTTGCCCTACTCAAACCTCCATCTGGCTAGTTTGTTCTAATAGGCTAACAGGTGGTTATTTTATTAGAGGTGAACGATATTTTAAAAATATTGCTTTGAGTTTGTGCATGAGAGATATTTTATAAGAAATTACAATAATCAATATAAATAGCATCCTCAACAACTAGCTATTTCAACACATAGGGGTACAACTTTGGTTTAGTCTGTTAGCATACAGGAGTCAAATTACCTTTGATAGCCTAGTGATTCAACATCAAATATGATGAGACATAATAGAGATAAAGTAAAAGCTGCTATTATTTAGGTTAGAGCTTTAGCAATCATTCTAGAGTTGAGAGAGGAACAAAATAAATTATTTTAATTATTCAGTATAATTTAAATTTTTATTTTATTTATTTATCAGTTTATTTTTATGGAAATATTAATTACAAAAAGATTATTAGTTAGACAGATCTAATTTAAATTAAACCGGTATATCCTAAATAATAAAGAATAAATCTCATTCTTTTTCAATTTTAATTTTAAATATTCAAATTTAATTATTTATTTGTTTATTTTTATATAAATATTAATTACAAAATAAATTATGAGTTACACAAATATAATTTATATAAATTATTTTTCATCAAAATAATATAGATAAATTTTAAAAAAAAAAATTTTAGAACAAAAAATGATTATATAGTAATATATTTAACTTTGCTTCTGAATCATTTTAGGTTTTGTAATTATATTATAATTGATATCTATCTTATTAATAATAGATTATTAATTTATTTTTTGATCATTATTAGAATATTTATCAATAAAATAGTTTATATTGAATTTATATGATATATAAATATAATTATTATTATAACTAAAAATTGAATTCACTTTTAAAAAGAATTTAAAAAAAATATTATATTTTCTAAGGTTATAACCTTTGAAAATATCAAAAAATAATAAAAATAATTTTTTTTTATTTTTTAAATAAGAACTATAAACTACAAAATGCAAACACAGTTAAATAAGTAAACTCCTAGACCCCGTAATGCCTAAATATAGCAACCATTAAACTGATATTTAATACATAATAAATAATAAATCAAATTTTTATTTCTATTTATTATAATTTTAAATATTCATTTTATTTATTTATTAGTTTATTTTTTTAGAAATATTTATTACAAAATAAATTATGAGTGCAACAAATATAATTTAAATAATTTATTTTTAATGAAAAAATATATATACGCATATAAAAGAAGTAAAAACATAAAAATTTAAAATTATTATCCAGTAATATATTTTACTTTAATTCTGAATCAATTTGGGTTTTGTAAATATTTTTTAATTAATTTTTTTTTATTAATAATTTTTTAATTTAATTTTTGATCATTATTATAATATATATTAATAAAATTATTTATATTGAATTTTATGATATATAATTATTAATATTATTATAACTAAAATATTATATTTACATTTAAAAAAATTTTAAATATTATTTTATTTTCAAAGGTTATACCTATGAAAATGAGAAAAAATTATAAATTTTTTATTATATTTTAT
>JAREIK010005208.1:0-21055 GCA_029783825.1 Sapria himalayana
GCTACTTATTTAAGTAATTAAACATTTAGTGGTCTATAGGTTTTATTATAAAAAGAAAATAACAAAAATTTATTTTTGTCTTCTTTCTCATTTTTTAAGATTAAAACCTTTGAAAATATAATAATTTTAAAATTTTTTTTCATAATTGAATACAATATTTATTTATAATAATCATAATAATTATATATCATATAAAATTCAATATAAATAATTTATCGATAGATATTCTAATAATTATCAAAAAATAAATTAAAAATCTATTATGAATAAGATTGATATACTTAAAATATAATATCAAAACCTAAAATGATTCAAAAGAAAGCAAAATATATTAGTTAATAATAATATTTGTTTTTAAATTTTTATTCTTTTATAAGCTTATCTATATTTTGATGAAAATAAATTTTTATAAATTATATTTTTAACTCATAATTTATTTTATAATTAATATATATATATAAAGAAAAAACTTAACAATCAAAATGAATTTTTTAAATTATAATGAAAACAAATAAAAATGAGATTTATTAATTATTATTTAGGGTATGCCCATTTAAACGATTATCTATATAGGGGTATCCGGTTTTGTAGTTTAGTGATTTAAGTGTTTAGGCATTTAGTGATTTATAGGTTTTATTTAAAATATGAAATAATAAAAAAAATATATATTTTTTGTATTTTCACATGTTCAAAGTTATAATCTTGGAAAATATAATAATTTTAAAATTTTTTTCAAAACTAAATACAATATTTAGTTATAATAATTATTAAATCTATATATCATAAAAATATTTTTATTGATAAATATTCTAATAATGATCAAAAAATAAATTAATAATCTATTATTATTAAGTTTGATATCAATTAAAATATAATTACAAAACATAAAATGATTCATAAATAAATAAAAATATATTACTATATAATAATTTTTTGTTTTTAATTTTTTATTCTTTTAATAAGTTTTTCTATATTTTTTTGTTGAAAAATAATTTATATAAATTATATTTGTCTAACTAATAATTTATTTTGTAATTAATATTTATATAAAAATAAACAAATAAATAATAAAATGAATATTTAAAATTATAATGAAAAAAATAAAAATGAGATTTATTATTTATTATTTATTATTTAGGATATACCTGTTTAAAAAATTTATCTATTTAGGGTTTTCGAGATTTAGAAGTTATTAATTTAAGTATTTAGGCATTTGATGGTTTATAGCTTTTATTTAAATAATGAAATAACAAAAAATTTATTTTTGATATTTTTTCAAATTTGTTAGTCATAACATTTGAAAATATAATAATTTTAAATTTTTTAAAATGTGAATACAATATTTGGTAATAATTATTATTATAACTATATATAATATAAAATAATATATATAATTTTTTTGATAATATTATATCAATTATCAAAATATATATTAATAAACTATTATTAATATGATAGATATAAATTAAAATATAATTAAATAACCTAAAATGATTCAAAATCAAAGTAAAATTTATTACTAAATAATAATTTTTTTCTTAAGTTTTTGCATCATTTTATAAGCTTGTATTTTTTTTTGTTGAAAAATATATTATTTAAATTATATTTGTCACTCATAATTTATTTTGTAATTAATATTTCTATAAATTATTTAAATTATATTTAAGGTTTACGAGTTTAAAGGTTTAGGTATTTAGGGCCTTCGGGGTTTAGGAGTTTAGAGATTTATGTATTTAGGCATTTAATTGTTTATAAGTTTTATTTAAACAATGATATAAAAATAAATTTATTTTTGTTATTTTTTCTAATTTTTTAAGGTTATAAACTTTGAAAATATAACAATTTTTAAATTTTTTTATGTGAATACTATATTTAGATATGATAATCTTAAAAATTATATATCATGTAAATTCAATATAAACAATTATATTGAAATATATTATATTAATCATCAAAAAATAAATTAATAAACTATTATTAATAAGATAAATATTATTTTAAATATATTTGCAAAACGTAAATTTATACAAAATCAAAGTAAAATATATTACAAAATAATACTTTCTTTGATGTTTTACTTCTTTTTATAAGTTTATATTTTTGTTAATAAAAGTAAATTATTTAAATTATATTTGTCTTCCTCATAATTAAATTTTTATTTATAATTCTATAAAAATAAACTAATAAATAATTAAAATGAATATTTAAAATTATAATGAATACAAATAAAATAAAGATTTATTATTTATTATTCGGGATATGCCAGTTTAATGGTTTAAGTATTTTGGTCTTTTGTGGTTTAGTGATTTAAGTGTTTAGGCCTTTAGTGATTTATAGTTTTTATTTAAAGAATGAAAAATAAAAAATTTAATTTTTTGATTTTTTTTTTAATTTTTGAAGGTTATATCCTTTGAAATTATAATAATTTTAATTTTTTTTTAAATGTGAATATAATATTCAGTAATAATAATCTTAATAATTATATATAATGTAAACTCAATATAAATAATTTTATTAATAGATATTATAATAATGATCAATAAAAAATTAATAAACTATTATTCATTATAATGATATAAATAAAGTAAAATTGCAAAATCTAAAATGATTCAAAATAAAATTAAAATATATAACTAAATAATAAATTTTTGTAATTAATATATAAATTAATTTACTTTTTGATAATTGATATCATGTCTATCAATAAAATTGTTTATATTTAGTTTATATTATATATAATTATAATGATTATTATTACTAAATATTGTATTCACATTTTTAAAAAATTTAAAATTATTATATTTTCAAAGGTTCGTTTGAAAATTTGAAAAAATATCAAAAAATTATTTTTGTTATTACATTGTTTAAATAAAACCTATAAACCACTAAATGCCTAAAAACATAAAGCACTAAAGTCATAACGAAAAAACCTCTAAACACTTAAAATATTAAACTGGTATACACTAATAATAATTCATAAATCTCTTTTTAATTTTAATTCAGTATAATTTTAAATTTTTATTTTAATTATTTATCGGTTTATTTTTATAGAAATATTAATTACAAAATAAATTATTAGTGAGATAGATCAAATTTAAATTAGACTGGTATACCCAGATAATAAAGTTTAAATCTCAATATTTTTTTTCAATATAATTGTAAATATTCATTTTAATTATTTATTTGTTTATTTTTATATAAATATTAATTAAAAAATAAATTATGAGTTAGACAAATATAATTTATATAAATTAACTATCATCAAAAAAATATGAATTAACTTTTTAAAAGAAAAAAAAATTACAAAACAACAAATTATTATATAGTAATATATTTTGATTTCTTCAGAATTATTTTAGGTTTTTTTATTATATTTTAATTGATATCTATCTTATTAATAATAGATTATTAATTTATTTTTTGATCATTATTAGAATATTTATCAATAAAATTGTTTATATTGAATTTATATTATATATCAATATAATGATTATTATAACTAAATATTGAACTCACTTTTTAAAAAAATTTAAAAATTATTATATTTTCAAAGGTTATTAACATTTGAAAATATCAAAAAATAATATAAATTAAAATTTTGTTATTTTAATTTTTAAATAAAACCTATAAACCACTAAATGCATACACAGTAAAATCAGTAAACTCTTAAGGCCCATAATGACTAAATACATAAACCATTAAACCACTATATGCTACTTAATAATTAAGAAATCTAATTTTTATTTCAATTTATTATTATTTTAAATATTCATTTTAATTATTTATTAGTTTATTTTTATAGAAATATTTATTACAAAATAAATTATGAGTGCGATGAATATAATTTAAATAATTTATTTTTAATCAAAAAATATATATATACGCTTATAAAATAAGTAAAAATTTAAAAATTAAAAATTTATTATCCAGTAATATTTTTTACTTTAATTTTGAATAAATCTGGGTTTTGTATATATTTTTTAATTAATATCCATCTTATTATTAATAGTTTATTAATTTAATTTTTGATCATTATTATAATATCTATCAATAAAATATTAATATTGAATTTATATGATATATAATTATTAAAATTATTATAACTAAATATTGTATTCACATATCAAAAAATTGTAAATATTATTATATTTTCAAAGGTTATAACCAATGAAATTGACAAAAATTATAGAAACTTTTTTTGTTATTTTATTTTCTAAATAAAACCTATAAACTAGTAAAACCCTAAAAACATAAATTGCTAAACTCCTAAACGACAAAACCTCTAAATACTTATTACATTAAACTGGTAATAGATTAATAATAAATCATAAATCTCATTTTAATTTTTATTCAGTATAATTTTAAATTTTTATTTTAATTATTTATCAATTTATTTTTATAGAAATATTATTTACAAAAAAAATTATTAGTGAGACAGATCTATTTTAAATAATTTATTTATTATCAATAAAAATATATATGCTTATAAAAATAAGCAAAATTTTAAAAACAAAAATTTATTATTTTGTAATATATTTTATTTTGATTTTGATTCATTTTAGTTTTTGCAATTATATTTTAATTTATATCATTCTTATTAATACTAGATTATTAATTTATTTATTGATCATTATTATAATATCTATTAATAAAATATTATATTAACATTTAAATAAAATTAAAAATTATTATATTTTCAAAGGTTATAACCTTCAAAAATTAAAAAAATTATAAAAATTTAAAAACTTAATTTTTTATTTTTTATTCTTTAAATAAAAACTATAAATCACTCAAGTCCTAACCACTTAAATCACTAAACCCCAACACACTTAAATACTTAAACCATTAAACTAGTATATCTCGAATAATAAATATTAAATCTCAATTTTATTTGTATTCATTATAATTTTAAATATTATTTTTTATTATTTCTTAGTTTATTTTTATAGAATTATAAATTAAAAATAAATAATGTGGAAGACAAATATAATTTAAATAATTTACTTTTAATAACAAAAAATATAAACTTATAAAAAGAAGCAAAACATCAAAAAAGTTATTATTTAGTATTATATTTTACTTTGATTTTGAATAAATTTATGTTTTGCAAATATATTTTAAAAAATATCTATCTTATTAATAATAGTTTATTATTTTATTTTTTGATCATTATTATAATATATATCAATATAATTGTTTATATTGAATTTACATGATATATAATTATTAAGATTATCATAACTAATTATAGTATTCACATTTTAAAAAAAAATTAAAAATTGTTATAATTTCAAAGACTATATAAAATTTTTTGTTATTTTATTTTTTAAATAAAACCTATAAATCACTAAATGCATGGGGTGCTCATGGGATAGGACGAGATGAGGATTACAAATCTCCAGTCCCTTCCCACAGTTCGGAGATTTTTTTTGAAGATCCAGACCCGTCCCATAGTTGAAAATATCGGGATGGAATGGGATGGAGATCGGGGATTTTGGGTAGGAGAAAATGGTTCCGGGACGGAACTGAGTTCGAAGATTTTTTTCCATTTATTTTCTTCAAACCAGCCAAGTTAGTTCATGGCGAAACCTTTTGTTGTACAATTTATCATTCCTTAGTTATGTATCTTTCAAACTTAAATTGTGCCAATTTTGTTTTTTCAAATAGGCTGAATACCCCAAACGAGTTCCATTACCTTGTCAAAAGGTTTGATGTGTAGAAAAGTATAGAAATGTTAAATAGAACAGGACCGAGTTGTGATGCTTAATTTTGTTCTTTGTTTTTTCACAAGTTGGCTTTGTTCAGCCGAGTGAAAGTTAACAATAATAGCAATACTATATTTTTTAAACATTACTTAAAATATTAAGGAATAGCTAAAGATGACCACAAACATTGGTAGCAGCAATTACTAATTATGTAATTGCTAAAATTAGGCAGCTTAATATAACAAAAAGATACAACTAAAAACAACCATGATAATAATCATTTCAAAGGTCCGTCCCGGAAAAGCAACGAAAATCCAAACCCAATTAATTATCTATTCTACAACTCCTCCCATTTCTTCCTCTACTGTAGAAGGACAACCAAATATGAAAACGTATTAATCATGTAGACATAAATTTCTAAGATGAAAGAGTAATAAAAAAACAAAATATTACCTTATAAAATTTAATACACCCATTCAAATTTAGTTGGCCAACTATAGTCGGAGGAATATTTGGATCTCGTGACCCCTCTGAAAATTGTAATTGAACCATATTTTTATGAAATAGAATGAATAAAATAAGTAAATGTGAAATTAAAATTTACAAGATTTGTATACTAACCTGATTCATTATCATCAAGGTATTGAACTAATTCTTCAATTTCAATAGGTTTGTTTGAGCTTCTCAACCAATCTTGTAGCCATATGAGAACTTCAGCTATAATAGGTGTTAAAGAACTCCTAAATTTATCTAAAGTTATTCCCCCTAGTGCTAAATGTAGATTCATAGGCCATGGTAAATGCTTGGGATAGCAAATACATCCCTTGCTACATTTGCCAAAAAAGGATACCTAACCTCATTTACCTTCCACCAGTTTAGAAGATCAAAATCAATTCTATTTTTTTCAAGTTTTTTTTCCAAGTACCTATCCAACTCTTCCAAAGCTGCAACTTCTTGTTATTTCTCAAATTCAACAAAAAAACCATCAACATACGTATCACTAACATCAAAGAAATCATCATTTTTCTTCAACAAGTAGAAGAGAAATCATCTTCTTTTGATTCATCTTCATTTAAATCTTTATAATCATCCATCATCTCATTTAAATCATTTATAACCTTTTTCACCAAATTATTAGCCAATTCCTCGCCATAATGATAAGTGTACTTAACCTTGAGATATTTGAGCTTATATCTAGGATCCAACACTACTGCTACAAAAATCATAATATTTGTTGACTGAAGAGAACCCCAATATTTGTTGAATATGCCATAACTTGTGTCTCTCTATTGAACATATTGTTATGGCACTAAGAATGATCATGAATACATATTTAATCACTATAATACTGGGTCACAGTATTGGATATGACCATAGCTTGTGCATTTTATCTTTATTTTGCAAAGACATTGCACTAGGAATGATTAAACTTTGGACATTCCTCAATAGCAAAAGTCATGACCCTAGAAATAGTTAAAGCTCGAGTACTACTCTTTATAACTTTATATAGCTAAAATTCTTGGGATTGGAAATATCACTATGTCTTTTACTTTTGATTTGTGACCCCAAGTGTCAATTTGAAAGACTAATATTTTGAGCAATGATTAAAACCTTTATACATTTGAATATGATTCATTTACACCTTTTTTGGTATTTTTAGCTTGTATACATAACTCATTTAATATAAAAAAAATAGAAATGATACTTTTCATATTCATGATGATATAAAAAAAGGCTTAGACATGCCAATAAAAAATATTTTTTGATTCTTGATTGAAAGAGAGCTCATACTTCTTTCCCTGCTCAAACCAGCCCTGGGGCTGGTTTGATCTAATAGGCTACAATGGTACTTATTTTTTTAGAGGTGAACTATGTTCTAAAAAAATTGCTTTGAGTGTGTGTATGAGAGATATTTTAGAAGAAATTACAATAATCAATATACATAGCATCCTTAACAACTAGATATTTCAACACATAGGGGGTACAACTTTGGTTTAGTCTGTTAGCGTACATGAGTCAAATTACCTTTGATAGCCTAGTGATTCAACTTCAAATATGATGCGAGATAATAGAGATAAAGTAAAAGTTCCTATTATTTTGGTTAGAGCTTTAGCAATCATTCTAGAGTTGAGAGAGGAACAAAATAAATTATTTTAATTATTTAGTATAATTTGAATTTTTATTTTAATTATTTATCAGTTTTTTTTATAAAAATATTAATTACAAAATAAATTATTTGTGTGACAGATCTGATTTAAATTAAACCGGTATATCCTAAATAATAAATAATAAATCTCATTTTTTTTCATTTTAATTTTAAATATTCAAATTTAATTATTTATTTGTTTATTTTTATATAAATATTAATTACAAAATAAATTATGAGTTACACAAATATAATTTATATAAATTATTTTTCATCAAAATAATATAGATAAACTTTTTAAAAGAAAAAAAATTTCAAACCAAAAAATTATTATATAGTAATATATTCTGCTTTCCATCTGAATCATTTTCGGTTTTCTAAATATATTATAATTGATATATATCTTATTAATAATAGATTATTAATTTATTTTTTGATCATTATTAGATTATTTATCAAAAAAATAGTTTATATTGAATATATATGATATATAAATATAATGATTATTATAACCAAATATTAAATTCACTTTTGAAAAAAATTTAAAAATTATTTTATATTCTAAGGTTATAACCTTTGAAAATATCAAAAAATAATAAAAATAAATTTTTTGTTTTATAATTTTATAAATAAAACTTATAAACTACTAAATGCATACATAGTTAAATAGATAAACTCCTAGACCCCGTAATGCCTAAATACAGTATCCATTAAAACAATATATAATAGATAATAAGTAATAAATCTAATTTTTATTTCTATTTATTATAATTTTAGATATTCATTTTAATTATTTATTAGTTTATTTTTATAGAAATATTTATTACAAAATAAATTATGAGTGCAACAAATAGAATTTAAATAATTTATTTTTAATGAAATAATATATATGTGCATATAAAAGAAGTAAAAATTTAAAAATTTAAAATTATTATCCAGTAATATATTTTACTTTAATTTTGAATCAATTTAAGTTTTGTAAATATTTTTTAATTAATTTATATCTTTTTATTAATAGTTTATTAATTTAATTTTTGATCATTATTATAATATCTATCAATAAAATTGTTTATATTGAATTTATATGATATATAATTTTTAATATTATTATAACTAAAATATTATATTTACATTTAAAAAAATTTTAAATATTATTATATTTGCAAAGGTTATAACCTATGAAAATGAGAAAAAATTATAAAAGTTTTTTTATTATTTTATTGTTTAAATAAAACCTATAAACCACTAAATGCTAAAAACATAAATCGCTAAATTTTCAAATGACAAAACATCTAAATACTTAAACCATTAAACTGTTATACATTAATAATAAATCATAAATCTCATTTTAATTTTTATTCAGTATAATTTAAAATTTTTATTTTAATTATTTATCAGTTTATTTTTATAGAAATATTAATTACATAAAAAATTATTAGTGAGACAGATATAATTATAATTAATCCGGTATACCCTAAATAATAATTAATAAATCTCATTTTTTTTCTTTATAATTTTAAATATTCATTTTAATTATTTATTTGTAAATTATTATATAAATATTAATTACAAAATAAATTATGAGTTAGACAAATATAATTTATATAAATTATTTGTAATCAAAAAATATAGATAAACTTTTTAAAATAAAAAAAAATTCAAAACAAAATTATTATATTGTAATATATTTTGCTTTGCTTTTGAATTATTTAGGTTTTGTAATTATATTTTAATTGATATATATCTTATTAATAATAGATTATTTATTTATTTTTTGATAATTATTAGAATATTTATCAATAAAATTGGTTATATTGAATTTATATGATATATAAATATAATGATTATTATAACTAAATATTGAATTCACTTTTGTAAAAAATTTAAAAATTATTATATTTTCAAAGGTTATAACCTTAAAGAATGAGAAAAAATAATAAAAATAAATTTTTTGTTATTTCATTTTTTAAATAAAACCTATAGATCATTAAATGCTTACTTACTTAATTCAGTAAGCTCATAAATCGCTAAACCCCAAATACATAAAACTTTTAACAGCTATATACTACTTAATAAATAATAAATCTCATTTTTATTTCTATTTATTATAATTTTAAATATTCATTTTAATTATTTATAGTTTAACTTTTTAGAAAAATTAATTACAAAATAAATTTCGAGTGAGACATATATTATTTAAATAATTTACTTTAATTAAAAAATATATAAGCTTATAAAAAGAAGGAAAATTTTAAAAATTAAATATTATTATTTAGTAATTTATTTTGATTTGATTTTGGATAATTTGTGTTATGTAAATATATTATAATTAATATTTATATTATTAATAATACTTTATTAATTTAATTTTTGATCATTATTATAATATCTATCTTTTAAATTATTTATATTGAATTTATATGATATATAATTAGTAAGATTAATATAAATATACATTGTATTCACATTTCAAAAAATTTTAAAAATTTTATATTTTCAAAGATTATAACCTTTGAAAATCAGAAAAAATCAAAAAAGAATTTAAAATTTTTATTATATAAATAAACCTTTAAACCACTAAATGCCTAAAAACATAAATTTCTAAACTCCTAAATGACAAAACTCCTAAATAATCAAACAATTAAACTAGTATACCATATATATTAAATCATAAATCTCATTTTAATTTGTATTCTTTATAATTTTAAATATTCATTTTAATTATTTATTAGTTTATTTTTTATAGAAATATCAATCAAAGAATAAATAATGAGTGAGACAAATATAATTTAAATAATTTATTTTTAATCAAAAAAATAATATGCTTATATAAAGAAGTAAAAATTTAAAAACAAAAAATTATTATTTAGTAATATATATTACTTTGATTTTGAATCATTATATATTGGTTTTGCAATTATATTTTAATTGCGATCAATCTTATTAATAATAGTATATTAATTTATTATTTGATCATTTTTATAATATCAAACAATAAAATTACTTATATTCAATTAAAATGTCTTATAATTATTAAGTTATTATGACTAAATATTATATTTGCATTTGAAAAAAAATTAAAAATTTTTATATTTTCAAAGGTTATAACCTTCAAAAATGATAAAAAATACCAAAAATAATTTTTTTATTATTTTATTATTTAAATAAAACTTAAAAACCACTAAATGCCTAAACATTTAAATCTCTAGACTCCTAAACCACAAAACCCCCTAAATACTTAAACCATTAAACCTATATAACCTAAATAATAAATAATAAATCTCATTTTTATTTGTATTCATTATAATTTTAAATATTCATTTTAATTATTTTTTAGTTTATTTTTATAGAAATATATATATCAAAATAAATAATGAGTGAGACATATATAATTTAAATAAATTATTTTTTATGAAAAAAAAATAAGCTTTAAAAATAAACAAAATTTCAAAAATTTAAAATTTCTTTAGTAATTTAATTTACTTTGATTTTGAATTATTTTGGGTTCTGCAAATATATTTTAATCAATATCTATCTTATTTATAATAGTTTATTAATCTATTTTTTGATCACTTTTATAATATATATTAATACATTTTTTTATATCGAATTAATAGCAAATATAATTATTAAGATTATTATAACTAAGTATTGTATTAATATTTTAGAACTATTAAAAAATTATTATATTTTAAAGGTCACAACCTTTGAAAATCACGAAAATTCATAAAAATAAATTTTTTGTTATTTCATTGATTAAATTAAACCTATAAACACAAAAATGACTAAACATATAAATCAATAAACTTCTTAACCCCAAAACCTCAAATAACTTAAACAATTAAATAGTTATACCCTTAATAATAAATAATAAATCTCATTTTTATTAGTTTTAATTATAATTTTAAATATACATTTTAATTATTTATTAGTTTAATTTTATAGAAATATAAATTAAAAAATAAATTATTTATGAGACAAATATAATTTAAATAATTTATTTTTCATCAAAAAATATATAGGCTTATAAATGGATACAAAAAGTTAAAAATTTTAAATTAATATTTAGTAAAATATTTAACTTTGATATTTACTCATTTTAGGTTTTGAAAATATATTTTAAACAATATTTATCTTATTAATAATTGGTTATTTCTTTTTTAAGATCATTATTATAATAAATATCAATAAATTAGTTTATAATGACTTTATATGATATATAATTACTATGATTATTATAACTTCATATTGTATTCACTTTTCAAAAAAAAATTTAAAAATTATTATATTTTCAAAGGTTATAACCTTCAAAATTGAGAAAAATAACAAAAATAAATTTTTTGTTATTTTATTTTTTATATAAAACCGATAAACCACTAAATGACTAAATACTAAAATGACTAAACTCCTAAACTCTGAAGCCCTTAAATACTTAAAACATTAAATTAGTATATTCTTAATAATAAATCATAAATCTCAGTTTTATTAGTATTCTTTATAATTTTAAATATTCATTTTAATTATTTATCAGTTTATTTTTATAGAAATATTAATTACAAAATAAATTATTAGTGCGACATATATAATTTAAATAATTTATTTTTCATCAAAATAAATGCTCATAAAAAGAGGCAAAATTTTTTAAAAAAATTATTATTTAATAATATATCTTATTTTGATTTTGAATCATTTTAGATTTTACAATTATATTTTAATTTATATCATTCTTATTAATACAAGTTTATTAATTTATTTATTGATCATTATTATAATATCTATCAATAAAATTGTTTATATTGAGTTTATATTATATATAATTATTAAGATTATTATAACTAAATATTATATTCACATATAAAAAAATTTAAAATTATTATATTTTCAAAGGTTACAACCTTCAAAATTTAAAAAAATTCAAAAATTTAATTTTTTGATTTTTAATTCTTTAGATAATAACTATAAATCACTAAAGGTCTAAACACTTAAATCACTAAAATTTTAAACCCAAAACACCTAAATACTTAACGCATTAAACTGGTATATCCTAAAGAATAAATAATAAATTTCAATTTTATTTATATTCATTATAATTTTAAATAATCATTTTAATTATCTATTAATTTATGATTATAGAATTATAAATTAAAAAATAAATTATCAGTAAGACAAATAAATTTAAATAATTTATTTATAATAACTCAAATATAAAGTTATAAAAAAAGCAAAACATTAAAAAAATTATTATTAGGTAATATATTTTACTTTGATTTTGAATAAGTTTAGATTTTACAAATATATTTTTAATAATATCTATCTTATTAATAATTGTGTATTAAATTTTTTTGATCATTATTATAATATCTAGCAATGAAATTATTTATATTGAATTTTAATGACTTATAATTATTAAGATTATTATAACTAAATATTATATTTACATTTGAAAAAAAATTAAAAATTATTATATTTTTAAAGGATATAATCTTCAAAAATTAGATAAAATAATATAAATAAATTTTTTGCTATATCATTGTTTAAATAAAACTTATAGACCACTAAATTCCTAAACACTTAAACATCTAAACTCCTAAACACAAAAGCCCCTAAATACTTAAACCTTTAAACTCATAAACCTTAAATATAATTTAAATAATTTATTAAAATATTAATTACAAAATAAATTATGAGTGATACAAATATAATTTAAATAATTTATTTTTCATCAAAAAAGATATAAGCTTATAAAAAGAAGCAAAAACTAAAAAACAAAAATTATTATTTAGTAATAAATTTTACTTGGATTTTGAATAATTTTAGGTTTTGCAATTATATTTTAATTTATATCCATCATAATAATAATAACATATAAATTTATTTTTTGATAATTGATATCAGATCTATGAATAAAATTGTTTATATTTAGTTTATATTATATATAATTATAATGATTATTATTACTAAATATTGTATTCACCTTTGAAAATGTGAAAAAATATCAAAAATAATTTTTTTTATTTCATTGTTTAAACAAAACCTATAAAACACTAAATGCCTAAAAACATAAATCGCTAATGTCCTAAATGACAAAACCTCTAAATACTTAAAATATTAAACTAGTATACATTAATAATAATTCATAAATCTACTTTTAATTTTTATTAAGTATAATTTTAAATTTTTATTTTAATTATTTATCAGTTTATTTTTATTGAAATATTAATTACAAAATAAATTATTAGTTAGATGGATATAATTTAAATTAAACTGCTATACCATAAATAATAAAGAATAAATCTTATTTTTTTTCATTATAATTTTAAATATTCATTTTAATTATTTATTTGTTTATTTTTATATAAATATTAATTAAAAAATAAATTATGAGTTAGAGAAATATAATTTATATAAATTATTTTTCATCGAAAAAAATAAAGATAAACTTATTAAAAGATAAAAAAATTTAAAAAAAAAATTTTATATAATAATATAATTTGCTTTGCTTCTGAATCATTATAGGTTTTGTAATTATATTTTAATTGATATTTATCTTATTAATAATAGATTATTAATTTTTTTTGATCATTATTAGAATATTTATCAATAATATTGTTTATTTTGAATTTATATGATATATAAATATAATGATTATTATAACTAAATATTTAATTCACATTTGGAAAAAATTTAAAAATTTTTATATTTTCAAAGGTTATAACATTTGAAAATATAAAAAAATAATAAAAATAAATAATTTGTGATTTTAATTTTTAAATAAAACCTATAAACCACTAAATGCATACACAGTTAAATAAGTAAACTCCTAAGGCCCGTAATGCCTAAATACATAAACCATTAAACTACTATATACTACTTAATAATTAAGAAATCTAATTTTTATTTCAATTTATTATAATTTTAAATATTCATTTTAATTATTTATTAGTTTATTTTTATATAAATTTTTATTACAAAATAAATTAATCAGTGCGACAACTATAATTTAAATAATTTATTTTTAATAAAAAAAATTATATACAGTTATAAAAGAAGTAAAAATTTTAAAATTAAAAAATTATTATCCAATAATATTTTTTATTTTAATTTTGAATCAATTTGAGTTTTGTAAATATTTTTTAATTAATATCTATCTTTTTATTAATAGTTTATTAATTTAATTTTTGATCATTATTATAATATCTATCAATAAAATTGTTTATATTGAATTTATATGATATATAATTATTAAAATTATTATAACTAATTATTGTATTCACATTTCAAAAAATTAAAAATATTATTATATTTTCAAAGGTTATAACCTATGAAAATGACAAAAAATTACTAAATTTTCTTTTGTTATTTATTGTTTAAATAAAACCTATAAACCACTAAATACCTAAAAACATGAATCGCTAAACACCTATACTACATAAGCCTCTAATTACTTAAACTAATAAATTGGTATATATTAATAATAAATCATAAATCTCATTTTAATTTTATTCAGTATAATTTTAAATTTTATTTTTAATTATTTATCAGTTTATTTTTATAGAAATATTAATTATAAAATAAATTATTAATCAGACAGATATAATTTAAATTAAATCGGTATACCCTAAATAATAAAAAATAAATCTAATTTTTTTTCATTATAATTTTAAATATTTATTTTAATTATTTATTTGTTTATTTTTATATAAATATTAATTAAAAAAATAAATTATGAGTTAGAGAAATATAATTTATGTAAATTATTTTTAATCAAAAAAATATAGATAAACTTTTTAAAATAAAAAAAAATTACAAAACAAAAAATTATTATATAGTAATATATTTTGGTTTGCTTATGAATCATTTTATGTTTTGTAATTATATTTTAATTGATATCTATCTTATTAATAATAGATTATTAATATATTTTTTGATCATCATTAAAATATTAATCACTAAAATTGTTTATATTGAATTTATATGATATATAAATATAAGGATTTTTATAACTTAATATTAAATTCGCTTTTAAAAAAAATTTAAAAATTATTATATTTTCAAATGTTATAACCTTTGAAAATATAAAAAAATAATAAAAATATATTTTTTATTATTTTATTTTTTTAATAAAACCTATAAACCACTAAATGCATACACAGTTAAATTAGTAAACTTTTAAACCTTATAATGCCTAAATACATAAACCATTAAACTGCTATATACTACTTAATAATTAATAAATCTAATTTTTATTTCTATTTATTATAATTTTAAATTTTCATTTAATTATTTATTAGTTTATTTTTATTGAAATATTTATTACAAAATAAATTATGAGTAAGACAAATATAATTTAAATAATATATTTTTAATCAAAAAATATATATACGCTTATAAAAGAAGTAAAATTTAAAAATTAAAAATTATTATTCAGTAATATATTTTACTTTAATTTTGAATAAATTTGGCTTTTGTAAATATTTTTTAATTAATATCTATCTAATTATTAATAGTTTATTAATTTAATTTTTGATCATTATTATAATAACTATCAATAAAATTGTTTATATTGAATTTATATGATATATGATTATTAATAATATTATAACTAAATATTGTATTCACATTTCAGAAAATTTTAAATCTCAAAACGATTAAACTGGCATAGATTAATAATAAATCATAAATCTCATTTTAATTTTTATTTAGTATAATTTTAAATTTTTATTTTAATTATTTATCAGTTTATTTTTATATAAATATTAATTACAAAATAAATTATTAGATAGACAGATATAATTTAAATAATTTATATTTCATCAAAAAAATATAAGCTTATAAAAATAGGCACAATTTTAAAAACAAAAATTTATTTTTTAGTAATATATTTTATTTTGATTTTGTATCATTTAGATTTTTCATTTATATTTTAATTTATATCATTCTTTTTTTATAATAGTTTATTAATTATTTATTGATCATTATTATAATAACTATTAATAAAATTATTTATATTGAGTTTACATTATATATAATTCTTAAGATTTTTATAACTAAATATTATATTCACATTTAAAAAAAATTTAAAATTATATTATTTTCAAAGTTTATAACCTTCAAAAATTAAAAGAAACAAAAAATTAAATTTTTTGTTTTTTCATTTTTTAAATAAAAACTATAAATCACTAAAGGCATAAACACTTAAATCACTAAACCCCAAAACACCTAGATACCTAAACTATTAAAACTGTATATCCTGAATAATAAATAATAAATATCACTTTTATTTGTATTCATTATAATTTTAAATATTCATTTTAATTATTTTTTAGTTTATTTTTATAGAATTATAAATTACAAAATATATTATGAGGAAGACAAATATAATTTAAATAATATACTTTTAAGAACAAAAAAATATAAACTTATAAAAAGAAGCAAAACATCAAAAACATTTTTATTTAGTAATTTATTTTACTTTGATTTTGAATAAATTTAGGTTTTGCAAATATATTTTAAATAATATCTATATTATTTATAATAGTTTATTAATTAATTTTTTTATCATTAATATAATATCTTTCAATATAATTGTTTATATTGAATTTATATGATATATAATTATTATTATTATCATAACTAAATATAGTATTCACATTTAAAAAAATTTAAAAATTGTTATATTTTGAAAGGTTATAACCTTCAAAAATGAGAAAAAATAACAAAAAATAATTTTTTTGTTATATAATTCTTTAAATATAACTTATAAACCACTAAATACCTAAACACATAAATCTCTAAACTCCTAAACCCCGTAGCCCCTAAATACTTAAACCTTTAAATGCGTAATACCTTAAATATAATTTAAATAATTTATTGAAATATTAATTACAATATAAATTTTGAGTGATAAAAATATAATTTAAATAATTTATTTTTTATCATAAAAATATATAATGTTATAAAATGAGGCAAAAACTAAAATGAAAATTATTATTTGGTAATAAATTTACTTTGATTTTTAATGATTTTAGTTTTTGTAATTAAATTTTAATTTATATCTATCATATTAATAATATTTTATTAATTTATTTTTTGATAATTTATTTTTTAAATTAAATTTGTTAAATTATATTTGATAATTTATATCTATCATATTAAATTTGATAATTTAAAAGTAAATTTTTTAAATTATATTTGTCTTCCACATAATTTATTTTTAATTTATAATTCTATAAAAATAAACTAATAAATAATTAAAATGAATATTTAAAATTATAATGAATAAAAATGAAATTGAGATTTATTATTTATTATTCAGGATATACTAGTTTAAAGGTTTATGTATTTAGGTGTTTTGGGGTTTTGTGATTATAGTGTTTAGGACTTTAGTGATTTATAGTTTTTATTTAAAGAATCAAAAAATAAAAAATTTAATTTTTTGATTTTTTTTATTTTTGAAGGTTATAACCTTTGAAAATATAATAATTTTTAATTTTTTTTAAATGTTAATATAATATTTAGTTATAATATTCTTAATAATTATATATAATGTAAACTCAAAATAAATAATTTTATTAATAAATATTATAATAATGACCAATAAAAAATTAATAAACTATTATTAATAAGAATGATATAAATTAATATATAATTGCAAAAACTAAAATGATTCAAAATCAAAATAAAATATATTACAAAATAATAAATTTTTGTTTTTAAAATTTTTATTCATTTTATATGCATATATATTTTGTTTGATAAAAAATAATTATTTAAAATAGATCTGTCTCACTAATAATTTCTTTTGTAATTAATATTTCTATAAAAATAAACTGATAAATATTTAAAATAAAAATTTAAAATTATACTTAATAAAAATTAAAATGAGATTTATAATTTATTATTAAAGTATACAAATTTAATAGTTTAAGTATTTAAAAGTTTTGTCATTTAGGGGTTAAGCGATTTATGTTTTTAGGCATTTAGTGGCTTATGTGTTTTATTTAAACAATAAAATAACAAAAAAAAATTTTGTAATTTTTTGTCATTTTCATAGGTTATAATAATATAATAATATTTAGTTATAATAATATTTAAATATAATAATATTTTAAATATTTATAATATTTATAATATCATATAATAATATTTATTAATTTTCATAGGTTATAACCTTTGAAAATATAATAATATTTAAAATTTTTTGAAATGTGAATACAATATTTAGTTATGATAATTTTAATAATTATATATCATATAAATTTAATATAAATAATTTTATTGATAGATATTATAATAATGATCAAAAATTAAATTAATAAACTATTAATAATAAGATTAATATTACGGGCCTTAGGAGTTTACTAATTTAACTGTGTATGCATTTAGAGGTTTATAGGTTTTATTTAAAAATTAAAATAACAAAATATATATTTTTATTATTTATTGATATTTTCAAAGGTTATAACCTTTGAAAATATAATAATTTTTAAAGTTTTTTCAAAAGTGAATTCAATATTTAGTTATAATAATCATTATATTTATATATCATATAAATTCAATATAAATAATTTTATCGATAAATATTCTAATAATGATCAAAAAATAAATTAATAATCTATTATTAATAAGATAGATCTCAATTAAAATATAATAAAAAATCCTAAAATGATTCAAAAGAAATCAAAATATATTACTATATAATAATTTGTTGTTTTGAATTTTTTTTTTCTTTTAAAAGTTTATCCATATTTTTTTGATTAAAATTAATCTATATAAATTATATTTGTCTAACTCATAATTTATTTTTTAATTAATATTTATATAAAAATAAACAAAAAAATAATTAAAATGAATATTTAAAATTACAATAAAAAAATATATTGAGATTTATTCGTTATTATTTTGGGTATACCAGTCTAATTTAAATTAGATCTGTCTCACTAATAATTTATTTTGTAATTAATATTTCTATAAAAATAAACTGATAATTAATTAAAATAAAAATTTAAAATTATACTGAATAAAAATTAAAATGAGATTTATGAATTATTATTAATGTATACTAGATTAATATTTTAAGTATTTAGAGGTTTTTTCATTTATGACTTTAGCGATTTATGTTTTTAAGCATTTAGTGGTTTATAGGTTTTATTTAAACAATGAAATAACAAAAAAATTATTTTTGATATTTTTTCACATTTTCAAAGGTTATAACCTTTGAAAATATAATAATTTTAAATTTTTTGAAAAATATGAATACAATTTTTAGTAATAAGAATCATTATAATTTTATATAATATAAACTAAATATAAACATTTTATTGATAGATATGATATCAATTATCAAAAAATAAATTAATATGCTATTATTAATATGATAGATATAAATTAAAATATAATTGCAAAACCTAAAATTATTCAAAATCAAAGTCAAATTTATTACCAAGTAATAATTTTTGTTTTTTAGTTTTTGTTTCTTTTAATAAGCTTATATATTTTTTTGATCAAAAATAAATTATTTAAATTATATTTAAGGTTTCCGAGTTTAAAGTTTTAAGTATTTAGGGGCTTTTGTGTTTAGGAGTTTATAGAATTAAGTGTTTAGGCATTTAGTGGTCTATAAGTTTTATTTAAACAATGATATAACAAAAAATTTATTTTTATTTTTTTTTTCAAATTTTTGAAGGTTATAACCTTTGAAAATATAAAAATTTCTAAATATTTTTTAAATGTAAATATAATATTTAGTTATAATAATCTTAATAAATATAAGTCATTTAAATTCAATATAAATAATCACATTGCTTGATATTATAATAATGATCAATAAATAAATTAATAAACTATTATTAATAAGATATATATTATTTTAAAAATATTTGCAAAATCTAAATTTATTCAAAATCAAAGTATATATTACTAAATAATAATTTTTTTTAAATATATTGCTTTTTTTATAATTTATATTTTTGTTATTGAAAATAAATTATTTAAATTATATTTGTCTTCCTCATAAATTATTTTGTAATTTATTTTCTATAAAAATAAACTAATAAATAATTAAAATAAATATTTAAAATTATAATGGATACAAATAAAATTAAGATTTATTATTTATTATTCAGGATATACAGGTTTAATGGTTTAAGTATTTAGGTGTTTTGGGGTTTAGTCATTTAAGTGTTTATGCCTTAAGTGATTTTAT
>JAREIK010005209.1:0-84196 GCA_029783825.1 Sapria himalayana
TTCTGTCCACCACAAATATGAGACATGGGTATTGGAAGTAATTCCTTTAGAAATGGCGAATCTTTCTGACCCCAACATCCCACACAGTGAAATTGATGTTTTTGTATTCAACAGTCTCTAATTGAAGATAATAGTTGGAATTGTGGTGACAATTTCACCAAGCTTCAAACTTATAATATAATAAATGGTTGTCTTACCAGCAACATTCAGGACCTTCCATCAAATCTCATCTCCTTATTGGCAAATAACCTGTGAACAGCTTTGTGAACGTCAATCCTATTCTTCCACTAAATCTCAATCCCTTTATCATATGGTGGTAAGGGCTTGATGAGAGAAATAAATAGAATCGATAGATCTCAAGAGATAGTCACCAGAGAAGAGGTCAACTTTATATGTTCTTAAACTATAGTATATATATTGAAAATAGAGTTATATATAGTTAAACATATAGTTATATATAGAGATATTTCAAACAAGTAGGTATAAGTAGTTATACATAAATATATACAATATTAAAACAAATATATAGATTTTATTATATGAATACATATATGTTACATTGTTACAAAAATAGTATATTTAATTACATATAGCATTACATAGTTATATATTTTTTTTATATAGTTATACACATATAGTTATAAATGTATATGTAGTTAAAGATATAGTTATATATAATATTTTTATAGTTATACATATAATAAAATACAATTATATAGTTATATTTATATACACATAGAATTTGTGATAAAATATAATTATTATAGAATTATACATATAGATAAATTTTTTATATAGTTAAAAAAATAGTTAGGTGATTTATAAATATAGTTATAAAAAAAGTTACATAATTATAAATATAGTTAAATACTTTTATATATAATGGCATATGATTATAAATTATACAAGTGTTTAGAATAATATTTGTGTTTAAAATATTTTTAAATGTTACATAAAATATAATTATATATATTTAAACTTTTATAAATATTATATAGTATATATATCACATATATATTAAACATTATAAATATTATATATTTATATAAAAATTAATATGTTATATAAATGTTTACAAAAATTTATAAACATTTATATGTTTATATAATTATTATATAAAAAATTATATAAATGGATAATTTTATGTAAATGCTGAAAGATATTAATAAACATTAATACATATATATAAATATTATATAAACATTATATGTTTATATAAACATATCAATGTTTATATATAATGTAATACATTTATATATATAAAAGTATAGACATTTATATATAATGTCATATGATTATAAATGTATAAGTTTATATATAATGTATCTATTTATAAGATTTATGGAGACAACAAAAATAGAACCTATAAGCATTAAGTTTGTTTTTTCTTAAGTTACAGAAGTAGAAAAACACTAAGCATATTTTTTTCTTAAGTTACAAAGGCATAAAAATCATGCAAATATTAGAATTTGAAATCCGTAAAACCCTAAAAAAATAAAATAGTAAACAACAAAGTTTACTCTAACCATTTATTGTTTCATTAATTGTGTAGAGTCAGATAATATAAGTAATATGAAAATAGAATAAAAAAGAAGACAAATTCGTGGAAAATAAAACAAAATCAAACCTAAATATTATAAAAACTAAACTTCTAGAGTGGTATCAAATTGAGATAGACAGAGATATGTATATAGTATTTTGTAGGAGAAGAGCAATGACAATATTACCTGGTAACAATAAGAAGTAGATTTAGAAAATTAGATTGAAGAACATATAGATTTTGGTGTTCGGGAAGAAGAGAAGATCAACATGGGTGCTAGTAATTCCCAGAGAAATGACAAATCAAAATCCGAAAAGAAGATGGACCAAAGGATGGCGAACACATGCGAAAGAAAATCTTGATCTAGATCAAATAAAAATTGAAGAGCGGATCGAGGCAAAATGTTGGACATTCTCGGTTGTAAACATTGTTGAGATTATCGAGCTTAGGTCCTTCATTACAAAGAGGAGGACCGGGACGACCTAGTGTTGTCATGTCATTCCCAGATGATAATACAATAATGCTAATGATGAGTATCAAGTTCAATTTGATCTTCTTCTTCAACTCAAATTGAGGAAAACTGCAGGTTGAAAGAAGGAACAAATGGAAAAGGCTGGTGGAAAGAATCCTTCAATAGATAAAATCATATAAAGAAGATGAAAATTACAACCAAGAATGAAGAGATTGGGGCAACACAGGATTTGAATAGTTAGCTGGAGCAAAAGGTGAAAACTTGGTTTGCATAAACACAAGTATGGATGGACATCACACTGAAAAATGAAGCCATGGCTAAGACCATGAAGAGCTACCCCGAACAATCTACAGCAGCAACAATACGGAACAATGTGGGTACTGAAGCTCAACCATTGCCATGGCACTCATGATCAGAATCAAGAATATGCAGAAATTGCAATAAAGAAACTTGTTATACATTGATTCTGCCATATAAACATTTGGTGTCGTTCTTGTTCTCTAAGACTTACCTTGTGCCCCATCTGTCACTCCCACAAGATTGGTAGTGTGAGAATATCCAAATCAAATAATTAGCCATAAAAAAAAGAGAAGAGGTAGATTTGTAGGTTGCTCTAGTAGTCCAATTCGTTCTCCTCTCTTCGTCGTTGAAACTTGAAAGATATAACAAAGTTTAAGTGCTTAATGTCGTAGCATTTTTTTTCATGGAAACTAAAATAAAAAAGTAAATGTAAATATATAGAACATAAAAAGACAAAAATATAAAAGTAAACTAAAAATTATAAAAAATAAAAATTTAAATAAAAAAAAGAAATAGAATTTTATTTAAAAATAAATGATATTATTACTAAGTAAATAAAAATAATATATATAATATAAAGTATTTAATATATATTAATATATAGAGGTTATAAATTTTAAGAATTCAAATTATTTTTTATTAAAATATAAAAAATTATATAGACATAAAAATTTGAATCTTTAGTCATTATAAATTTGAATCTTTAAAGTGTTAATTTAATAACCACGCTAAGATATTTATATTTTAAAATCATCAAATTTTTTTGATTTAATTAAAACATCTATGTAAATCTTTAAATATCAATTTGTTTTCTTTTAAATTTATTAAAAATTTGACATTTTTTATAAATCAAAATTTTCAAATCGTTTCATCATTATTTTTTTAAAAGATTCCTATACTCATAAAATCTATTTTATAATTATAGAAGAATATTAATATTTACTTGTTTATTTGTTAATTCAAAAATTTTTATAATTTTTTTTATTTAATCAAATAATTATTTATTATAGCTTTTTATTAGTATAATTTATTAATTATAATATTTTTAAAATTATTATAATTATATAATAAATTATATAATGTTTTTTAATACAACTATTTAAATATCATAATTAAAATTTTCATAAAAATATTTTGTATATTTTTAATTATTTATAACCAAAATAATATTATGTTAGTCTTATTTAATATAAATTTATATTCATCTTTTTTATATATTTATGGAATTTTTTATTTATATATCATATTTTATAATTATAAATGCGATTGTGTCTTTCAATGATCGCTCATCATAGACCATGACATACTATTAATAAGTAATTACATAAAATATTAAAATAATAATGCTAAAAAAATTAAATTATTAAAAATTAGCGATGAAAATTAGCTCTAGGCCATATAGCTAGAGAAAAAATCCATTGCTAGTTGTTAGAAAAGAAATATTAAAGGAATAATTGCTTCCAAGTATATATAAAATCTTGAAAAAATATATTCGATAATTATTTAGCTATGGATGTTGTCATGATCTAATTAGTTAGGGAGAATCCATTGATAAATCTGTCGCTAAATTTCTAACTTTTCAATCGTGGAATCGACGAAAAAATTAGTGATGGATTATGTATGGTAGAATTTGCTAGGAAAATCTACTGTTAATTTGTCGTTAAATTTCCGCACTTTTTATTGCGTAGAAATTTACGAAAAAAATAGCGACGAAAAATTTAAATCGACCATTTCCATAACTAATCCGTCGCTATTCCATCAGAAATTTTTATTTCAATGCAAAATCAAAAATATCTTACTATTCCCTAGCTAATTTCTCACTATTTAGGCTAGGATTACCTCTAGCAAATTTTCCTAGCTAAATAGACATTTCTTGTAGTGTAACAATTTGTTTATGTATCGGTATATCTATTTAACTATCAATCTATCTGACTATATTTGTTTATTTATCTTTCTTTCTATCTTCTATTACCTATCTATATTATCGATCTGTCTCTATTGCTCTATTAACTATCTATCTATTTGTCTATCTATTTGTCTATCTGTCTATATATCATATTATTTGTCTGTCTATCTATCTGTCTATTTTTCTATCTATCTGTCTAGTTAACTTTCTATCTATTTAACTTTCTATCTATCTATCAAACTATCTATCAATCTATCCATATATATGTCTATCTATTTAGCTATCTATCTATTTATCTATCTATCGATCTATTATCTATTTATCTATATTTCTATCTATTTATATTTATCTATTTGTCTATCTATTTATCTATCTGACATGGCATTTTATTATGGTGGGAAATATACTAGATGGTATAGTAATCATGTCGTGCTAGCCTGGACATGGTCACTGTACTGTGGCTGCCTAGCATGTGACCACTACATGAAAACCACTCGATTCAGCTCAGTTCATGAAGGACAAAATCAGAAATTTTTTTAAAAATTAGGGTTTTGGTGGCATGCCACCGCCACTATGGGGCATCTTCACCCTTTTGAGGCTCGGTGAGCTCGCCTGTCGAGCATAGACTATTATGATCATGTTCGGTACATTGTAATGCATGCCATGTCCACATGCCATGCTCGTCATGATAGGATGGGGCATGTAACTATAGTATCCCGTGTTGGTCCCGACACATCACCATAACATGTCATGCCAGGCCGAGGAATGCCACTAAAGCATGTCATGCTGGGCCTGGACCATCCCAACCCATTTATAGCTCTATATATTGTTATCTATATGTCTATTTATTTGTCTATATATCTACAAATCTATCTTCTACTATCTATATATGTGTCAATATATCTATCTATCTATCTGACTATATATCAATCTATCTATATGTCTATCCATCTATCTATTTGTTTATCTATCTTTCTATCTATCTTTGTATCTATCTATCTATCTATCTACCTTTATATTTGTCTATCTATCTATCTATTTATTTGTTAATCTATCTATCTAACATTTGTCTATCATTTATCTATATATTTATCTATCATATATCTATATATCTATATGGTCTATCTATATATCTTTTTATATATCTATCTATCTATTTCTCTAACAATTGTCTATCTATTTTTTCTATCTATTTTAAGTTTATCATTCTATCTATTTATCTATCTATCTATATGTTAATTATCTTTCTATCCATTTATATCTATTTATCTATCTATCTATCTATTTAGTCTATTAGTCTGAATATCTATCTATTGATCTATCTGTCAACATACTATCTATTGTCTTACTATATGTCTATTTATTATCTATCTATCTATCTATTCTTTATCTATAAATATATATATATATATATATCTATATATCTATATATCTATATATCTATATATCTATATATCTATATCTATATCTATATATCGATCTATTTGACCATCAATGAGTCAATATATCTTTCTAACTTAATATATATCTATATGTTTGTCTATTTGTATTTCTATCTATTTGTCAATTTAAACTGTCTAATAATCTATCTACCTTTTAAATATCTAAGTATAAGTATATCTATCTATCTATCTATGTGTGTGTGTGTGTGTGTGTGTGTGTGTGTATATATATACTATCTATTTGACCATCTATAAGTCTATATATCTTTCTATCTGTTATCTATATGTCTATCTATCTATCTATCTATTGATATGTCTATCAATCTGTCTACTTTCTATCTATCTATTTGTCTATATTTCATTTTGTCACTTAATTTGTCACCCTATCTAATTATCTATCAATCTATGTATCTATATGTCTATCTATCTATCTATTGATTTGTCTATCTATCTATCTATCTATCTGTCCTATATATTATCCATCTATCTATCCATCCATATATCTAACATTCTAACCATATATATATATAGAAATCTGTTTATCAATCTATTATTTTCTCTAACTATCTATCCTTTTATCTATCTATCTTTTTATCCATCTATCTTTTATCCATCTATCTATCCATTAATCTAACTCTATATATCAATCAATCTATCTATCTATCTAACTATCTATATATCAATCAATCTATCCATCTATATATCCATCTATTTATCTCTCTTTCTATTTGTATTTCTATATGTCTGTTTATTTTTCTATCTTTCATTATTTCTATCTTTTATCTATCTACCTATTAGTTTATCTATCTTTTAATCTATATGTCTATTTGTCATTCAATATGCCTATCTATCTGTATGTCTAATTGTGTATCTATCTATCTATCTATCTATCTATCTATCTATCTGTATGGATGTATGTATGTATGTATGTCTATCTATCTATCTATTTATCTGTATATCTATTTGTCTGTCTATCTATATGTCTATCTTTAAGTCTATATATCTGTCTGTCTATCTATCTATCTATCTATCTATCTATCTATCTGTCTTTCTATCTATCTGTCGATTTATCTAACTATCTGTCTGTCTATCTATCTCTCGATATGTCTATTTGCCTATATCTCTAGGTGTTCATCTATTTGTCTATTTATCTATCTATATGTCTATCTTTCTATCTGTCTATATGTATGACTATCTATTTGTCTATCTACTTATCTATCTATTTTTCTCTCTCTGTATAACTATTTGTCTATCTTTCTATATGTATGTCTATCTATCTTTCTATTTGTCTATCTATCAGTTTGTTTATTGTCTATCTATCTATCTATTTATCTATCTAAATATATATCTTTCTATATATCTAACTCTCAATCAATCAATCTATCTAGACTACAAGAAATTATCTATTTACCAATGGAAATTTAGATAGGGAAATAATCCCTAGCTAATTTATGAATGAATAATTAGTGAAACACAAGATTTGTTTGATTTTACATTGAATCACAATTGTGATGGACTGTCATGGATTAAAGATGGAAATTTTTGATTTACAAATTTCTCTCTCTAATATCGTGATTGCCTTGTCACAAAGATTGGCAGCAAATTTAATGACTTTAGAAATGGATTTTCCCCATCTAATTAGCTCTAGAAAAATACCTCGTTAAATATTTATGTAGAAAAATATTTTTACAATTATATATTAATTGCAAGCGATTATTCTTTAAATTATAATTTTCACAAAATATATGCAATTAAATAGGGATTTTTCCTAGCTATTTAGCTCGGGATTATTTTCATCATTAATCTATACTTAATAATTTTTTTTTGTTTTATATATTATTTGTTTTAATATTTGATGTAATTTTTTATATTAAATATTTGTTATGGTTTATGAATAATTGATCCTTGAAAGATGCCTTCTCCTCATATAATTATAAAAATATGATATTATAAATAAATAATTCTAATATATACAAATATTAATAAAAATTTATATTAATAAAGACAAATAACTATTTTAATGATTATAAATTTTAAAAATAATAAAAAATATTATTTGAATTAATTAAATAAAGATATATAAATATTTGTATTAATAAATACATTAAATAATTAATTCTATAATTATAAACATTTTTAAAAATATTTGAATTAATAAATTAACATACTTAAACATTTGTATTAATATAAACCTAAAATTATTATTTGTCAGATAATAAAAAAAATAATTACAAAAAATTTGAATTAACAAATAAACAAGTAAATATTTATATTAATAAAACTTAAAAAAAAATTTAATGATTTTAGGAATGTTTTAAAAAAATTATTACTAAATAATTTGAAATATTTGAATAATACAAAATCATATTTTTCATTAAATTTAAAATAAAATAAATTGATATTAAGGATAAATATATTGATGTTTTAATTACATTCAAAACTTTGATGAGTTATAAAAAAAATATTCAATGTTCTTATTAAAAGAATACTTTAAGTGTTTTTTTAGGTTTTAAAAAAGTTTTTTTAAAGATTACTAATTATATTTTTTTCCTAAACACACTAAAATTATTTTTAACCCTATTACATTTTGAAATCACTACCAACTTACCCTAAATTGATTTTAATTGAAGTTTATTTTTGCCTCTACTAAAATTTATAAGAATTAAAGCATAATAATTTATTATAGTAAATTAAAAATAAAATATAAAATAATATAAAATTTAAATAAAATATAAAATAATATTAAATTTAAATAAAATATGCAATCTTAAAATTATAATAAATAAATAAATAAATAAATACATATTAATATTTTAAAATTAAAAGAAGTTAAACATGAACTATAACATAATCGGTGGCTGAGCAAATAGCATCAAGTAGGCAATTGCAAATAGAACATTTTGGCAATGTGTTATGCTTCATCATTCTAATTTTGATTGGTGTTCTTGCTTTTTCGATTCATTTTTTATATTTCTGAACATGTATTATCATGATACATAACCTAATTGGTGTTTTTTCAATTTGAATACCTCATTTGTGTCATCATTTGTTGCATTATTTGGTCCATGCTTTTATTTTTCAGTAAGAATGGAATATATTATTTTTGGAATTGGTTTGATGATCGAACTTGGCAATTTAAATCAATCTCGAACAAGATATTTTTTTTCCATGGATTTTATGAAAAGTTTAAGCTAACTATTCTTACCATTTATTAAAATTAGGTATCCACTTGGGCAGGTGATAGGAGGAACTATATACCCAGGATTGACTTAAATATCTAGGACAAAATTGAAGTAAGTCCTTGGAATCTACTGCTCAACAATTTTCTTAATGTATATCAATCAGATATCTACGAGGAGTCTTTAAAATATCCTTTATTAATTTTATTCTTTTTATGTTATAATTACATGTTGATTACTTATTATACAAGGATACCAATTTGTTCAATTTTTCTGTATCCTTTTAAACTGTTAGTTTATTCACTGCACCTAATATTTTTTGCATTTGCTTCAGAGGCACCTTTTCTTTTGACCAATGTTAGTGTTATTAAGTGTCTACATTTTTCTACCTTTCATTTTTAAAATGAAGTTTGATTTGATGATATTACTTTTGTAATACAGAAATTTAAGGGTGTTGGTGCTGGGCTCACAGTAGCAATGTATTTTTCCATGGTAAATGGTACAAGCATTATTAGTTGTACAATATGTTTGAATATAAATATTTTAAATAAATATGCATTAATTATGTTATATATATTTAAAAATTGGAAATATATAGGTGAACCATTATGTACAACACCGTAAACCATGAAAAACAATTTATTGGTAATCTCAACTTCCTTTCAAGTTGGCATACATACAGCATAATAGGAATGATAGTTGATCACAATAATGCAGAGGATGAAATGTCAATATTCTCTTAAATCTTATTATGTATATTATAGTCTAACACAATATGTTTTATTTATTCATGAATAATTTTATTAAAAGAAAATCATATATTTTCTGGTGTATGATTCAAAAGAGTTTACAAGTGATGGAAGTTTTAACTCGGTGAGTTTAATTGGCAATGAAGATAGGCAAAACAAATATCTCAGAAAGTTTAGTTGCTCACATTAATTTAGTAGACTGAAAATACTCAACCTAGATATTTGTTGCTTAGTTTGCAAGTGAATACTTACTCAGGGTATGATACTTAAATTTTCAAGTTGACTTTGTGTAATGTTAAAATATAATAAATTTTTATTTTCTCAAGAGATAATATTTAAAGATTATATTTTAATAATTATAAAATAATTAATCTTTTCCTTATATCTATCTCCAACTCAAATTAGAATACTCATATAATCAAGAATATTTCATAATTAGTGAAAGAATTGTTGATATTGTATAATCATGATAAAATCAAATTCATTAAATTTGATATTGTTCATATTTTTTTTTCACAACCTTCTTTATTTTGATATAATTAAGGAAAAAATTAATTTTTTTTCTTGTAAACAAAATACCATCTTCAATTAAATATAAAATATGAGCTACTAATGGTGATGGTGATTAGTGAATTCTTTTTTTTTTGCTAGATTATTATCATTTGAAAATATTTTTTTTGTTGTCGGATGTTATTAGACATAGGAAAGATTTGTAATGGTGAATTAGAATAATAATTTTTCAAAAGTAGCTAAATAAGTAAATATTCATATTAAAATATACATGAAAATAAAAGATTTATACATTTTAGTAAACTCAAAATATACTTTTATTCCTCCTGTATATTTCATGCTTTGAAAAAGAAAATGAAAAATTAAAAACAAAAAATCTATTTTCAAAAACACTATAGCATGAGAGGTATACTGTTTTGGATAATAGTATGCCCAATTTTAGTAATATAACCTTTATATAAATATTATAGACACATAACATTATATATAAACATTTAAACATTTATATAATCATATGACATTATATATAAATGTTTATACTTAAATATATATAAATGTATAACATTATATATAAATATTGATATCTTTATATAAACAAATAATGTTATATATAAATATTTATACATATGTATAAATGTTTATAAATATTTATATAACATTTACATAATACTATCCATTTATATAATAGTTTATATAACATTATATAGCATATAAAATATTTATACATTTTATTAATATTTATATAACATATAAATTTTTATATAAATATATAATATTTATAATGTTTATATAATTGTGATATATATACTATAATATTTATAAAAGAGTTACACACACACACACACACACACACACACACACACACACATATATATATATATATATATATATATATATATATATATATATATATATATATATATATATATATATATATATGTACCATTTAAAAAAATATTTTAAACACAACATTATATCAAAATACTTATACATTTATATAATCATATGCCATTATATATAAAAGTTTAAACTTTAATATAAATGTTCAACTATGAGAATAGAGATGTGCAATATGATGCTTGCATCCATACACAATAGATTATCTTTATAATGTATATATCATATGAAGAAATGATATATCATAGAGAAATATTAGAAGTTTTATCTATGAATGAGGCCAAGAGTATTATTGTGTATTGAGGGAGACAAGTCAATTATCATTATCATTTAGGAGTCTTCATAGAGCTCCTCTATCATGATGCTTAATTTAAAGAAGTAAACAAATATTTTTAAAAAAATTGTTGTTGCTACTTATCATTTGTTATTTACTATAGTTTTGTAACTCATCTTTTTACTAAGATGTATGATTATTAACTCAAAAGTTAATAATCATAGGATAGAAAATTATTATTTGCTTAAGATATTCTTCTTGTTTTTTTTTTAATATTGAAATAGCTACTAAAAAATTATCTAAAATCATTTATTATAGTAATATACAAGTTGAAATTTGGTTGCATTTGGCATTTTTTTTAATTTAGATTTATTTTTAGTCTTATTTTTGTAAGTTATATTTGTAAGTAATTAATTTTTAATTTTATTTTTTGGATAATGTTAAGATTATATTTTTATTTTTATGGTCAGATATTTTATTAGTTGTTTGAATATTATTGATAAATTACTTATTCATTATTTACTTGGTTATTTATTTTTTATTTAATTTAGATGTTATAAATTTTGTATGGATATACATTTATACAATTTATCAATAGTTATATAAAATAATATGTTTTTTTAATAAATAACCATAAATTAATTTTTTTTATTTCTGAAATTGATTTGATTAATTTTCAAATACTAATATAAATGATAACCATAAAAATTTCATAAACTATTAACCATAAATTTATTTATTTAGTAATAATATAATTAATGGTTAAATAAAAATAATGTTGTTTTCTAATTAATTCTATCTCTAACACATCTCTCCCCCTTCTGGCCATCTCTACGTAATTAGGTCAGTTCACTTCTAAAAAACCTTTGACTCTTAGAACACACAGGCATCACAGCATCCTTTCAAAGAATTATATCAAACAAAGAACATCTCTCAGAACACATTACCGTCGCAACATCATTTTGAAGATCCATATCAAACAAAGAACATCTCTCTCTCTCTCTACATGTTTTTTGTTTATTTTCATTATAATTTAATGAGAAATTAGTAATGAGTTTTGCAAATTTAAAATTGGTAGTGAGTTAAATGGTGCTTTTTTGTTGAGTCCTATGTTAATGATAAATTAGTAGTGTGAACTTTTTTATTTCAATGATTTTTTAAAAGGTTTAATAGATTTCAAATCAATAGAAATTGTGCTAGCTTTGAAATTTGAAGAAGAATTTTAAAGAGGATGAAGAAAATAACAATAAGAGGAGAAGAAGAGCAAGATCTATAACTTTTAAATTCAAGTTATATCATATATTTTAATTTATGGTTTTTTATAATTTAGAATTTTTGGCCTATAGAGAAGATGAATATAAAGAACCTGTGGAAATTTATCTGTTAATTAGGTTTCTGTGCTTATAGTGTTAAAATCTTAAATTTTTCTCAAAGAAGAAGGTACAGCTTTACCATAACCTTTAATTTTGTTATCATTGCTCATGTTGATAGTTTGTTGAATCTATAATTTTTGTTGGTTAATGATGTTGAATTTTGTTTAGTTTTTTTTCTTAAATAATCATATTTTTTAGACTTAATTAGGTATCCAATAAATTTCATAGTAATTCTTTTCTGTTAAGATTATAAATGCTTTATTTAATTCGATTAGCCTAATATTAATTTTTGTTTAAAAGTACTATTGAAAAAACAACTAAACTAAGACTTTATTATATCTATCTAATATAGACATGTAGAATCAAAGCACACTTAATAGAGAAATGGGGGGTGTAGAAGACTAAGAACCCAAGTAGACTATACATTATTGTAAGTAGGGAAACACATTGTGCAAAATTTTCTGAATGTGTTTTTATTATATACCATGCATTCTCAAAGCACATTGATCATGCATGGTAAATTATTTCATGTATAGATTATAATAAGTAATTATTCCATCAATCAATCAATCTATCTATATATTTATCTATATGTCTATCTTTTATCTATATATTATTTATCTATCTGCCTATCTATATATCAATTTATCTATTTAATGTCTAATAATTTATCTATCTATCTATCTATAATATATTTATCTATCTATCTATCTATCTATCTATTTATCTATATATATGTCTATCAATCTGTCTTTCAATTTGTATATCAATATATCTATCAATTTATTTATCATTCTATATATTAATCTAATTATCAATCGTTCTATCAATCAAATTATCTAACTTTGTATCTATCTATCTATTTAAGTATTTTTCTATTTATATATCTTTCAATTTATCTATCTATGTATATGTCTATCTATCTATCTGTCAGTCAGTCTGTCTGTTTATCTATCTGTCAGTTAGTCTGTCTGTTTATCTATCTGTCTATCTATCTATCTATTTGTATGTCTATCGATCTGTCTATCTATCTTTTTGTCTATCTATCTATCTATTTATTTATCTATCTATTCATCTTTTTTATATCTAGTTCTTAATCAAATTATTAATTTGTCTATCTATCAATCAATCAATCAATAATTCAATCTATATGTCTATCTATTTGTATAATAACCTGACTAATTATCTATCTATCTATCTGTCTGTCTATCCAACTATATTTTTATTTGTTTGTCAATTTGTCTATTTATCTAGTTGGCTATCATATGTCTAAAATATATATGTCTTTCTACCTATTTTTCTATCTATTAGTAGATCTACCTTTCTATATGTTTGTCAATACATCATCTATTTATCTTTCTATCTATCTTTAGATCTAACTATCTAATAATCTAGCTATCTATTTATTTATGAATTTTTATATCTTTCAATCTATCTATCAATCTATCTGTCCTGTCTGTCTGTCTATATATTTTCTATAATATATATATATATATATATATATATATATATATATATATATATATATATATATATATATCTATCTATCTATCTATATCTCAATATCATTGCTCTCTATCGGTCTATCTATTTGTCAATCTTTCTATCGTCTCTATCTATTTATCTATATATTTATCTATCAATCTATCTAACTATTTGTCTATCAATCTATATATCAATATGTCAATCAATTTGTATATCAATATGCATATCATATATCTATCAATCAATATATTAATCAAATTATCAATCTTTGTATCTATTTGTCTATGTATCTATCTATCTATAAATCTATCTATATTTCTATCTATCTATCTATATTTTTATCTATATATTTATCTATCTGCCTATCTATTGATCTATCTATCTTTCTATTTGTATGTTCTATAGGTCAGTCTATTTATCTATCTATCTTTCTATCTATCTTTCTATATATCTGTCTATATCTCTATCTTTTATCTATCTATGTGCTAATTTATTTGTCTATCTATCTTTCTATCAATCAATTTATCAATCTATCTATTTATCTCGTAACTATCAATCAATCATTCTATTATCTATCCAATCTATCTGTCTAATAATCTACCTATTTTCTATAGTTCTATATTTCTATATATCTATCTATATATGTATTTATCTATCTATCTATTTATTTAATAGTCTATTTATTTGTCTGTATATTTGTTAATCAATATGTATGTTATCTATTTGTCTATCTGGGTATCTATTTATCTAATTATCTATCTATTTGTCTATCTGTGTTCATTAATTATTAATCTATCTATCTATCTAATTATCTATCTATCTATTTGTCTATTTGTCTATATATCAATCTATCTATCTATCTAATTATTTATCTATCAATCTATCTGTTTATCTATCTGGCTATCTATCTATCATATATATGTCTATCTTTATGCCTATTAATCTGACTAGCTATCTATCTACCTATTTCTTTATCTTTTGTCTATGTATCTATCTATTTAATAATCTATCTATCTATATAGCTATCTGATCTATTTATCTATCTATCTATCTTCTATCTATCAATCTATCTATATATCTATCTATTTATCTATATATCAGTCTATCTATCTATTATTAGTATATTTGTCTCTCTATCTATATATCTGACTATCTATCTGTCTATCTATTTATCCATTTAACTATATATTTGAATGTATATAAGTATATCTGTCTATCTATCTGTGTGTCTATCTATCTATGTGTCTATCTATATGTGAATCTATCTATATATGTATCTGTCAGTCTATTTGTCTAACTATCTGTTAGTCTATCTATCTGTCTATCTATCTATCTATCTATCTCTCTATCTATTGCTTTGTCTATCTGACTATCTATTTGTATGTATATATGTCTATGTATCTATCTATCTATATATCCATCTATATGTCTATCTATCTATATAATTCTGTCTATCTATTATCTATTTTTTTTGTCTATCTATCTGTATATCTATTTGTTTATATGTATGTCTATCTATTAGTCTATCAGATCTATCAGTCTATATATTTGTTTGTATATCTTTCTATCTATGTTTATCTATCTATCTATCTTTATCAATCAATCAATCAATCAATCTATCTATCTATCTATCTATCTGCCTATCAATTTATTTACCTATCTATCTATCTGTTTGTCTGTCTATCTATCTATCTATTTGTCTGTCTATTTATCTGTATAACTAGTTTTCTATCTATTTATTTATTTATCTGTCTATCTATCTGTCTATATAAATATTTGTATATCTATCTTTTGTCTATCTATCAATCTATATGTCTATCTTACTATCAATTTGTCTTTCTTTAGATCTATCTATCTATAAGTCTATATGTTTTTTAATTGTCTATCTATCTATCTATCTATCTGTCTGTCTATCAATTTGTCTTTTTGTTATATATATATATATATATATATATATATATATATATATATATGTCTATCTATATGTTTGTCTATCTATCAGTTTATTCATCTATTTATCTTTCTTTAAATATGTATATCTAGTTGTCTATCTATCTATATGTCTTTTTGTCTGTCTATCTATCAATCTGTCTATCTTTATCTTATTATCTTTTAGTATATTTATCAATCTATCTATCTATCTTCTATCTATGTATCTATATATCTATTTATCTATTAGTCTATTTTTTTTGTCTATCTTTATCTCTATCTATCTATCTATCTATTTATCTATCTACTATCGGCCTATTTTCTATCTATATTTCTGTCTATCTTTATGTATATCTATCTATCTATCTATTTTTTACCTTTCTGTCTATCGATCTATATAAATGACTATCCATATCTATATATTCTGTATATAATATATCTAACAATCTATCTACCAATTTGTCTACCAATTTGCCCATCAATTTGTTTATCGATTTGGCTATCAATTTGGCTATAAATATGTCTCTCAATATATCTTTCAATCTATTAATCAAATTGACTATCTATTTGCCAATCTAATTTTAATCTATTTATATATTTACCTATCAATTTGGCTATCTATGTTTCTATAAATATATTTTATATATATTTATATATTTATATATTATCTATCGATCTATCTATCATTCTAACAATCTTTTATCTATCTGTCTATTTATCTATCTATCTGCGTCTCTGTCTATCTTTCAGTCTATCTATCATTATATTTAGCTTTCTATCATTTTATTTATTTTTTAATATATCTATATGTCTATATATATGACAATATATCTGTCTATCTATCTATCTATTTTTCAATCGATCTCTCAATCTAATCTATTAATAATCTACTATTTATCTCTTTATATATCTGTCTATCTACCTTTTATCTATTTGACTATCTATCTATCTATCCTATCTATTGGTCTTTCAATCAGTCTTAAATTCTACCTATCATCAATCTATCAATATGTCTATCAAGATGTTTATCAATCTCTCTATCAATCTATCTATAAATTTGTCTATTATTATGTCTATTAATCTATCTATCGATAGGTGTATGTTTTTCTGCCTATCTATCTATATATCTATCGTTTTATTTATCTACCTACCTATCTATCGCCTATCTATTTATCTATATGTCTATTTGTCTATCTGACTATCTATCTATCTATTTATCAATCAATCAATCTATCTATCTATATACTATCTATTTATCTCTTTATATTATCTGTCTATCTACCTTTTTATCTATTTGACTATCTATCTATCTATCTATCTATCTATTCGTCTTCAATCAATCTTAAATTCTACCTATCATCAATCTATCAATATGTCTATCAAGATGTTTATCAATCTCTCTATCTATCTATCTATAAATCTATCTATTATTATGTCTATTAATATATCTATCTATATGTCTATGTTCTGGCTATCTATCATATATCTATCTTTTTATTTATCTACCTACTATATGTCTATCCGTCTATTTATCTATTTATCTATATGTCTATTTGGTCTATCTAACTATCTATCTATCTATTTATCAATCAATCAATCTATCTATATACCTATCTATTTATCTATCTTTCTATATTTTCATATTACTATCTGTCTATTTATCTATTTGACTATCTATCTGCCTATCTATCTATCTAACTATCTATATAACTATCAATTTGTCTATTTGTCTATATTTCCATATTACTATCTATCTATCTATCTATTTATATATCGATCGATCTATCTATCTATCTATCTATCTATAGTCTATGTGTCTATTAACTGACTATCCATTTGTCAATCTATTTGTATATCAATATGTTTATCTATCTATCTATCTATCTTTCTTTCTTTCTATCTTTTTGCCTATCTATTTGTATATCTATCAATCTATCTATCGATATATTTATTTATTTTCCATTATCTGTCTATCTATCGATTTATCTAAATATCAATTTATCTATTTATCTATTTATAATTCTATCATATATCTATCTTCAATATATTACCAATCTGTCTAGTAATCTATGTATCATTTGGCTATCAACAATATATCCAATCTGTATTTCAATCTAACTTTCACACTCTAACTATCTATCTATCTATTATCTATTATCTTTCTTTATATTTATCTATATATTTGTATATCAATCTGTTATCTATCTGTCTGTCTATCTATCTATCTATCTATCTATCTATGTATCTATTTATCTATCTATCTATGTATCGATCGATCTATCGATCTATCTATCTATCTAAATGTCTATATATCTTTCTATCTATCTTTCGATCTATATATCTATTTATTTATTAGTATATCTTTCTCTCTATTTATATGTTTATTTATCCGATTATATTTCTATCTATCTATATGTCTATCTGTCATCTATGTGTCAATCTATTTGTCTATAATCTTTCTATATATATTATAATCTATCTATCTATATTTTTATCAAATTGTCTATCTATCTTTCCTATTTATCTATCTATCTATATGTCTATCTATTTGTCATTCAATTTGTCTTTCAATCTTTCTATCATTCTTTCTATCATTCTCTCTATCAATTTGTCTATCAATCTTCTTTAATCTATATATAAATCAATCTATTAATCTATCTATTATTTTGTCTATTAATCTGTCTATATATATGCGATCATTCTATCTATCTTTCTATCTATATATCTATCAATCTATCTATCAATCTCTCTACATATCAATATATATATATATATCTATCTATTTATATGTCTATCTCTCTATCTATCTATCTATCTACTTATCTATATATCTATCTATATGTATTTCAATCAATCTATCTATCTGTCAATCTATCTCTCTATCTATATGTCTATATATCTATCTATCAATCTATCTATCTATATGTCTATATATTTGTCTATATATCTATCAATATATCTATTTATCTATCTATCTTTCTATCTAACTATCTATTTATCTCTCTATCTATCTATTTATTTATTTATCTATCTATCTATCTATATATCTATCAATTTTTTTATCTGTCTCTAGCTATCTATCTATTTATCTATCTATTTATCTATCAGTCAATCAATCATCTATCTATCTATCTATGTGTCTATCAATCTATCTAACTATATGTCTATCTATTTCTCTATCTATATATCTATCTATATATTTTTCTATATATTTGTTTATCTAACTATCTATCTATATATCTATATATCTATCTATCTATCTAATTATCTATATATATATATATATCTATCTGTCATTCAATCAATCAATTTATATATTATCTATCTATCTATCTATTTGTGTGTGTGTGTGTGTGTATATATATATATATATATATTTGTGTCTATCTATCTATCTTACTATATGTCTATCTATTTGTCTATATATATATATATATATATCTATTTATTTATCTTTATATTTGTTTATCTAACTATCTATCGATATATCTGTCTATCTATCTATCTATCTATCTATCTGTATACCTATATATCTATCTATATATCACTCAATCAATCAGTTTATCTCTTATTTATCTATATATCTTATCTTTGTATGTATGTATCTATCTCTCAATTAGTTACCCTGTTTATTTATCTATCTATCATTATTATCTATCAATTTGTCTATCAAATAGTCTATCAATCTCTCTATCAATTTGTCGATCATTCTATCAATAAATTTGTATATCAATCTATATATAAATCAATCTATCAATAGATCTATCTATCAATATGCCTATCTATCTTTCTATAAATATGTATATTAATATTTCTTTATATATACTATCTATCTATCTATCTATCTATGTTTATATCTATTTGTCTATCTATCTGTCTAATAATCTATCCTATATATCTGTCTATATATATGACTATTTATCTCTCTATCTATATACCTTTCTAATGTCTATCTATCTATCTTTATATTATCTATTTATCTGTCAATCAATCAATCTATCTTTCTATCAATTAATCTATCTATATGTCTATCTATAATATATCTATCTGTTTTATCTATCTATCTTTATATACATTTATTATCTGTCTATCTATCTATCTATATTATATATATCTATCTATATATATAGCTCTCTACCTATCATCTATCTATTTGTCTTTCTAATTTTAATTTATTTATCATTCTATCTATTTATCTATCTACCTTTCTATCAATCTATCATTCTATCAGTTTATTAGTCTATTAGTCTATCTATCAATCTGACTATCAATATATCTTTCTATCTATTGTATATCTATGTAGCTATCTATATGTTTATCTATATGTTTGTCTATCTGTTTATTTTTCTATCTTTTTTATGTCGAAATGTTTATATGACAATCTATATATCTATGTAACTATCTAACATTATATCTATCAATTAATCTATATATCTTCTTTCTATTTTTCTACCTCTCTAACTATCTAATTGTCTTTCTATTTATCAGCCTATTTGTCAATCTTTCTATATATATATATATATATATTTATTATATTATATTCTATCATCTATCTATCAATTATTCTATATGTTTACCTTTATATTTGCAGTTTTATCTAAATGCCTATCTAACAAATAGGAAATCAAGTTATTCTCAACAATTGTATTAGAAGTTTAGGTTGTGCATTATCATGCACCATCGGGCAAGGTACTATTGATGATAATAATGAATTTAATAAATAGTAAAAATTTTGCAGACAATATCAGCATGTTAAAAGAGGTGTTCTCAATTCTCATACATAGTGTTTTACAAAAGTTTTCTAGAAGAATTCATATTTTGTAGATAGTAATGACTACATATGAAGGAAAAGTTAAAATAAAAAAATTTATGGAACAAAATTTGGATTCTAGAAAATATAGATGGAAGATTATATATACTACAAAATTCTATATCAACCCCTTCTGAGGAAGATGATAAAGTCTATGAAGAAAGAAGAGCACATACTAGCACTTGAATTTATCTGGAATATGATATCTTACCAACTTACTTTCAATATAAAAGATGAGAAGAGCATAGTAATGCTTATGATGGCTCTTGCTAGTATATATGAAAACTAATTGATGCGACAAAAGTGCACCGCGATGAGGTGTTTTTCAATCTGAAGTTGACAGAAAGCACATCAATGACCCAACAACTCAATGAAGTCAACAAAATCACAACCCAATTAAGTTTGTTTGGTATTGAAGTCAATGATGAAGTATGTGTAATGATACTTCTGTGTTCTCTATCAAAAATTAATGTATTACAATTATAGTTGTGCATAGTTCATCAAGTACTAATAAATTGAAATTGATGATGTTCATGATCTAATTCTAAGCAAGGAAATTCAACAGAGATAGACAAGTGAAATATCAACCACTTTAGAATTATACACAAAGTTAATTGTAAGAAATTCAACGAAGAGAAAACATCAAAGAAAATCAAAAAACAAGAGGTCTAAATCTAAGAATCATTATAATTATAATAGCTCAAAGACCATTTAGTATTGAAATTATTGAGAGATAAGACACTACAAAAATCAATGTAAGTGTTAGTTATTTTATAGCATGGTAATATATATCACAAGTATATGAGTTTAACAAGTAATAAAGTTAACTCTGTGAATCTGGATTATCATTTCATAGATATTGATTATTGGATTAATTATCAAAGTTTCTTCATTATCTAAGCTTACAATAAGTAAATAGTTTTATAGTGTTTACTCAAGTAAATAATTCTATGGTTAGCTTACAATAAGTAAATAGTATCAAGTCCATGGGTATACAATTTATGAGTTAATTGCTATAGTGGTGATAAAATATGTGAGATCTACTCATCCATATAGGTGGAACTTCTTAACCCATCAAAAAGTCATCGGCATCAATTCATGTAGGAAATAATGTATGTCAGATGAGCTGGATATCTTATATATTTTAATCCAGTATGAATCATATTGATAGTCAATGCTAGGGTATTATAAGGGAGCCTATGCGGCATTTAATTAAACATAGTAATTAAAATATAGTCAAATATATAAATGTATTTAAATGTCTTGTAAATTAGTATCAATATAAATAATGCCTGTTAGATTTTTATTTGAACTAATTGAAAACTGGTCAATAAATGTTTACAAATATTAATTTGGCATTAACAGATATTAATGTGACTATACTTTAAATTTACAGATGTTAAATACACTCTTACATTTTTATAAGAGTGTGTGTATTTCCTTATACATAAAGCCATGTATAAAATATAGTTTACAGATATTAATATAATTATACTTATTGGGTACGCAAGGTATTATGAAATAATAGTTATTTTCATAATGCAAATTTATTAGACATGTATTTTATAATGATGACTTACAAATTTCAAATATACATTATTAAAATCCTTTCATAAAGTCAATATATCTTTATTTGTGTAAAATATGTATATAATGTTATATGTATAATACTAATTATATCTGAAATACATGACATGTATATTGAATGTATCATATATAAAATTATGATATATATATATATATATTAAATATATGTTGTTATATTATATATAGTTATATTTATGTAAACTATTTTTATAGTTATAAATATAATAAAATACACTTATATATTTATGTGTTATATGCACACTGCCCAACACAAAACACCCATTTTGTGTTATATATGATTAAGTTTATATAAGCAATCCAAGTATAATTAAATTAACAGAATATGTATTTAAAAAAAAGTATAATTAAATTAACAGAATATGTATTAAAAAAAGTATAATTAAATTCATTTATATTAGCATACCTACTGCCCAACACAACACAAATGCATTAGGTATGTATAGCAATAAGTATAATTAAATTAATTTATACGATTAAAGAAGAAGAATTTCGGAAAAAAAAATTTAATAGAATCAATTCGTATTAAGATAATCGATGAAGAATTAGTGTAGAAAAAGTACCTCAAATCACTAATAAATTATCACTTAATTTGAATATGTTTATGTTGCGTCGGTGTCAAGAGATGGATGGAGGACTGTGGAGGAGTTGCATAGCTTATTCTTTGAAAATGTCGAGAGAAAGATGGGGGACTTAGTCTCGACAAAATAAACATTAAATATAATTCCAAAATAAACAAATTATATATGTTTCCAAAATATTTTTATTTTTAATTATAAAAACATTAAATAAATAATATAATATAAATATATAAATAAATAAATATATATATATAATACAAAAAAACTCATTTATTTTATTTACAATCAAAAATTTTTAAATAAATTAATGTGCGTGTAGCAAGGTATAAATTACACCTTACAATTTTTATTATAATATTAATTAAATAATAAAAATATAAACAATTTAATAAAATATATGTTTAGCCTTATAAAAAAAATATCAAATAGCTACAAAATTAACAAATTTTATATAATAAGGCATACATGAAAAGATGTTTTGTCCTCTAATCACTCTCACAAGTGTTATAAAATACTCCTTATGTTAAAAAATATATAAAAATTTATATTTTATGATTATAATTTTTAAGAAATCATCATATTAATTTTTATAAAGATAATATGTAATAATTTTAAAGGCATAAAATTTCATATTATTTGATATCATTTATAATTTTTAAAATTCAAAAAATTACTTAAAGTGATAAGATAATTAAAAGAAGTTATATTAATTATTTAAAAAAAGACCAAATGTTAAAAGCTAATAGAAAAAATATTACTTAATTATTTAATTCTTATAAATTTTAGTAGGGGAAAACATATATGTATTTATTTTTATATATAAATATATTTTCTTTTAACTTTAATGAAAAAATCTATATTTTTATTATATTTCAAAATTTTCAATTTTTGTATTAATTATATTTTTAAAATGTTTCCTATAATCATAAAATTTTTTTATACTAATAATCATAATAATATTTACTAGTTTATTCGTCAATTCAGATATTTTTGAAAATATTTTATATTGTATCATATAATTAATTAATTTATATTTATATTAGTAGAAATTTTAATATATGTTAATATAATTTTTAAATAATTGAAATAAATTATAATACTTATTGAATTAATTATTTAATATTACTTTAATACAAGTTGTTATGTTTCTTAAATAAAAATTTTAGAAAAATTTTATGTATAATTTTTAAAAAAATTAATATATCATAAAAATATATATGTTAGTCCTTATTAATATAATTTTTTTTGTATTTTATATTTTTAAATTATTTATTTATAATATCATTTTTTATGATTTTATGAGGAGAATGTAACTCTCAAGGATCGCTCATCTATAAACCATTAACATAATTTAATAAACAAAATTAAATAAATATTAAGACTACTATAAATTACAAAAAATTAAATAATTAAATATTGGCTAGAAAATTTCGTCGCTATGTTTTGGATTTAATTAGCTAGGGAAGTTCAGTCACTAAATCTGTCGGTATATTCCAAATTTAATTAGCTAGAGAAGTTCCCTTGCTAAATCCGTCGATATATATCGGATTTTATTAGTTAGTGAAGTTACGTCACTAAAATCAGTCAGTATATTCATGAAGTAATTGGCTACGGAAGTTTCAGTCGATAAAATCCGTTTCTATTTTAAGTATGTAATTAGAAAGGAAAATTTTATCGCTAAATCCATAGCTATATTTTCAGGATGTAATTAGTTAGGGAAATTACGTCGCTAAAAGGCATCACCATGTTTAGTGTGTAATTAGCTAAGGAACTCCATAGATGAAATCAATCGCTATGTTACGAATGTAATTAGCTAGGAAAATTCTATCGCTAAATCCATAGCTAAATTCTGGATTTTAATAGCTAGGGAAATTCCATCGCTAAATCTATCACTAATTTCTAGATTTTATTAGTTATAAAAATTTTGTCATTAAATCCATAGCTAATTTCCAGATTTTATTAGCTAGGGAAGTTTCATCGCTAATTTCTAGATTTTATTAGATAGAGAAATTCTGTCATTAAATCCATTGCTAAATTAAGGATTTTATTAGGTAGGAAAATTCCATCGCTAAATCTATCGCTAAATTCCAAATTTTATTAGCTAGAGAAATTGCGTTGCTAAATTCGTCGCTAAAATCCAGATTTTATTAGTAAGGGAATTTTTGTCTCAAAATTTATAACTAAATTCCAGATTTAATTAGCTAGGAAAATTCTATCACTAAATCCGTCGCTAAATTCCATCGCTAATTTCATCACTTTATTTTTCACTTTTCTTGAGCGGGATTTACAAAAATATTCCGTCACTAAATTCCACACTTTTTTTTGATGCAGAATTTAAGAAATTATTCCATCATTAATCCATCTCTAATCTATTGCTAATTCGTTGCAAATTTTTATTTTAATGGAAAAACATAAATCTCTTGCTATTCCCAAGCTAATCCCTCGTAATTACCTATGGATTGATCCCTAGCTAAAATTTCCCAGTTAAATCAATATTTTATTGTAGTGTATCTTTCTATCTATTTATCTATCTTTTTATCTATCTAATTGTCTATCTATTTGTGTATCTGTAAATCTATCTATCAATCTATCTATCTATATGTCTATCTTTCTATTTATCTATTTCTTTATCTGTCTATCTATCAATCTATTTATCCATCTAATTATCTATCTATCTATTTATCTATCTATCAGTCCATCTATCTATATATCGGTCCATCTATTGATCTATCACTCCATCTATCTATCTGTATATCAATCTATCTATTTATCTATATATCTATCTATTTGTAAACCTATATATCTATATCAATTTATATATCTATCTATGTAATAGTTTATATTTTTGTCTATTCATCTCTATATATGTCAATATATCTATTTGTCTATTTATCTACCTTTTTATATGTTTATCTATCTATCTATCTATCTGTTTGTCTAACTATTTATCTATCTATTGTCTATCTATTTATCTATCAATCAAACTATAAATATTTCTATCTATCTATCTGTCTGTCTAATTGTTTATCATTATATCTGCCTTTCTTTATATATATATATATATATATATATATATCTAGTTATCTATCAATCTATCAAACTATATATCTATATATCTATCTATCTCTTTATCTATCTATCTATATATCTATTTATTTAGAAAGCAATCTATCTATATGTCTTTGTATCTATCTATCTATCATTCTTTCTCTCTCTCTTTCTGTCTATCTATCTATTTGTCAATATTTTTATTTGTCTATGTACATATCTATCTATCTATATATTTATCTATCTTTTGTCTATCTATCTATCTATCTATCTGCCTATCTATCTAAATATCTAACTATGTTTCTATCAATTAATCAATCTATTTATATGTTAATATGTGTTTCTGTCTATCTGCCAATCTATTTATTTATCTATCTAATTATATATCTAACTATATATCTATCGATCTGTCCATCTGTCTATCTATCTTTCTATCTACCTATCTACCTATTTGTCTAGCAATCTATATATCTATTTGCCTATCTCTATATCTATCTATTTTCCTATCATTCTATATATCTATCTATTTGCCTATCTATCTATCTATCAATTTGTCGATCTTTCTTTCTATATATTTGCCTATTTGTCTATCTATCTATCTATCTAAATATTTATCTATCTATATATTGTCTATCTACATATCTATCTTATTATCTAACTATGTTTCTATCTATCAGCCTATCTATCTATCTCTCTATATGTTTATATGTGTATCTATCTATTTGCCAATCTATTTATTTGCCAATATAATTATCTATCTATCTAACTATATATATATATATCTGTCTATCCTTTTATATACCTATCTACCTATTTGTCGATCTATTTATCTATCTATCTATTTTCCTATCTAACTATTTGCCTATATATCTATCTATTTGTCTTTCTTTTATATATTTGCCTATTTGTCTGTCTATCTATCTATCTAAATATTTATTTTCCTATCTATTAATATGTATATTTATATATTTTTCTATCTATCTTACTATCGATGTATCTGTCATTTTGTCTTTTGATATATCTGTCTTTCTGTGTATATGTATATCTTTCTATCAATATATCAACTTTCACTCTATTGGTCTATCTATCTATCTATCTATGTATATACAATCTACCAATCTCTCTTTCTCCCTATCTATTTATAAATCTATTTATCTATCTGTCTATCTATCAATCAATTTACCAAACTATTAATCTATCTATCTATGTTTCTATTAATTATGTGTCTTTCTATCTATCTTTATATATATTTATTTGTTTATATGTTTATCTATCTATCTATTTGTCTTTAAATATATGTATATATTTCTATTTATTTATATGTTTATCAATTTGTGTATATATATATATATATATATGTCTATCTATCTATATATCAATCTGTCTATCTATCTATCTGTCTATTTATCAATCTATATTTCTATGTGTTTACATATCTTTCTGTCTATCTATTTATCTATTTATATGTCTAACTATTTATTTATATATATGTCTATCTATCTAGATGTGTAAATTTCTATATGTCTATCTACCTATCTATCTGTTTGTCTATATATCTATGTATTTATCTATCAAATCTATCCAACTATTTTACCATCTATCTATCTAACTAATTATCTATCTAACTCGATATCTATCTAACTTGATATCTATCTAACTATCTAACTATCTTTCTATCTATCAGTCTATTACACTATCTATCTATATATCTTTCTATCTATCTATCTGACTATCTATTTTTCTATGTATCTATTTATCTATCTATCTGCATATCTATCTATTTGTTTATATGTCTATATGACAATCTGTCTATTTATCTGATCTTCTATCTATTCATTTCTCTATCTTCCTATCAGCCTATATGTATATTTGTCCATTTGTCTATCTATCCATCTGTCTATTTTTTTATCTATTTATTTGTCTATCTATCTATCTATCTAACTGTATAACTATGTGTTTATCTATCTATTTATTTATCAATCAATATATCTATCTTTCTAACTATCCTTCTATCTACTAGTCTATTATTCTATTAGTCTATATGTTTATCTATCTATGTATCTATTTGTCTATATGTCTATCTATCTATCTATTTGCCTATCTATATATCTATCTATCTATATATCTATCTGCCAATCTATCTATTGTCTATCTATCTATCTATCTATCTATTTTCCTATCTACCTATCTACTAATCTTACTATTTGTATATCTATCTATTTTTATATCTACATATCTGCCTATCTATTGATTTGTCTATTTGTCTCTCTCTATCTATCTATTTGTCTATATGCCTATCTATCTATCTATTTATCTATCTATCTATCTATCTTTCTATATATCTATCTATTTCTCTTTTTGTATATCTATTTATCTTTATATCTATCTATCTATTTATCTATCTGGCTATCTATATATCATTATATCTATCTTTTATATATCTTTCTACATATTTGTCTATATGTCAATCAATCTATCTGTCTACCTATCTATCTATCTATTTGAAGATTTGTCTATCACTTTATCAGTATATATATCAATCTATTTATTTATTTATCTATCTTTCTTTCTATATGTCTATCTTCCGTTTGTCTATCTATCAATATTTCTATTTGTCTTTCTATTTATCTAACTATCTATATATATATATATATATATATATATATCTATCTATCTGTCTGTCTGTCTATCTGTCTATATCTCTATATTTTTTCACTATCTATCTATCTATTTATCTATCTATCCATCTATATGTCTATGTGTCTATTTATCTATCTTTTATCTATCTATTTGTCTATTTGTCTATCTATTTATTTGTTTATCTGTCAATTTTTCTATTTTTCTATCTATCTTTCTATCTGAATATTGATCTTTCTACTTGTCTATCTATCTTTTTATATATCTGAATATTGACCTATCTGCCTGTCTATTTATTTATCTATATATTTATCTATTTATTTATTTGTCTATCTATCTATCTATCTACCTATCTACCTATCTATCTATCTACTTATCTTTCTGCCTATTTATATGTCTATATATCTATATGTATATCCATCCATCTATCTATCTATATATCTATCTATCTAATTATCTTTCTTTCTATATGTCTATCTTGTTATGGTTCCAGTAAATTTCATATCTGAATCTTGTTTTGGACTAGGAACCAACCAATGATCCAAGTGAATAAAATTAAACAAAGCACAAAAATGTTATTTATTGTAGTGTAGAAAAAAAATACTTTTGATTCTGAATGGTTCAGTTGAAACCTAGCACAATCAAAAGTCCGTGGCTCTAGCGGTATCCACATAAATGTTTCTTTGTTATTTCTCTTGTTTTAACTATCCCATTTTATAAAACCTTTTGGTTTTTTTTTTCACACAATTTTCTAAAAGGATGTGCAATTTACTAAAAGGATGTGTTACTAATGGCACACATTTCTAAAATGTAACTTCTGCACATCAATCTATATGTTTCTTGATCTTTAAGTAAACTGACTTGAACAAATAAGCTATAACCTCATATTTACTTATTTCAGCATGGTCATGTATTTTAGCAGTCCTACCCTATCAAGGGGCCAACTGATATCATTGTTGTTACATAGAATGGACAAATTCCATCTACATAAATCACATCCCTCTAAACAATTAATTGTATACTTAGTAAGCAACCCTATAACCATCCTTGTTATAAGTGGTATTTACTAAAACTAAAGTATACAACTCCTTATGTAGAGAACTATAGTGACTTCACGTCAATGGACAATTTATTCTAATATTCACTATGAGAATGTATATGACACTTATATAACAATCCAAGAAACATTATCAAAGTGGGTCAGTTCAGTATATGTTCTCTAACAAATGCTCAAGTGTTAAATTAATATCTATATTAGTAAACCTTCATTTCAGTCTTAATGTATTAATATCACCCTTGAATATTAATACTTGACTTGGAATAATTTAGAGTTAGTATTCCATAGAATATATCACTCTAGGTATTAATCTAAAATTTGTACAGATCTAAATAAAATATAATAATCACAAAATGATGTTTATTTAAATATAAGAAATGATACAGAAGTGCCAAAAGAAAGATCACCACAAGAAAAATCCCATATAGCTAGGGACAATTCCCTAGCTAAATGGGCATTTTCCGTCACTAAATAAGATATAGCGATGGATTAATGATGGAACCATCCCAATCTAAAGTGCTCGTCGCTAAAAATTAATGAGGGAAAAAGTCCCTAGCTAAAATTTTAGTGACGGAAATATCCCTAGCTAAAATAATAATTTTTCTAGCTAAATTAGTAAGTGAAAATTCCCTAGCTAAATTAGCAAGGGAAAATTCCATATCTAATTGGGGCTTTTCCATCACTAACCTTATATGATGACAGAAGCTTTCCTAATCTAAAGTGCTCGTCGCTAAAAATTAGCGAGGGAAATTGTCACTATCTAAAGTTTTAGTGACGGTAATATCTTTAGCTAAAATAATAATTTTTCTAGCTAAATTAGCAAAAGAAAATTTTCTAGCTAAATTAGCAAGGGAAAATTCCCTAGCAAAATTAGCAATAGAAAATTCCCTAGCTATTTTCATTCCGAAACTATTTTCAGAAATTTTTTTTATTTTTTAAAATATTTAATTAAATAATTTAATATTTTTATATTAAATTGAATTAAAACTGAAACTATAAACAATAATTTATAATTAACAAAAAAAAATAATTTAATTAATTATTCTGATTCATTTAATTAAATAATTTACATAACAAAATTATATTTCATTTTATTCATCAATGTATCTACCAACAATGCATAGAATATAATCTATCCGTGCATTGACATTGCTTTCTTTTTCTCTGCTTCTCTGATCATCATCTTTCTGCTACGACAAAGATGTCCAAGTCACGATTCGTCATGTCTAGTGAAAAATCTCTTTACTTATATAAGCTTTATATGGGGAACAATGCGGTACCATATCTATACTAAATTTAAACAAGCCAATAAAATCAAAATATATAAATAAAAAAAGTTATGTTTTGATAAATATATAATACTACAGTATATATGTACATATCTACAAACATTTCACTCGTTACATAATTATGACAGTATATCTACATATATACTGTAGTGTTATATGTACATATATACAGAGTACATATATACTCGATATATACGTACATTTAATACTATAATATTATAAGTACATATAATACTATAGTATTATATGTACGTATACTGTAGTATATATGTGCATTTATACTGAGTATATACGTACGTATATACCTAGTATATATGTATGTATATACCGAGTATATATTTATGTATATACCAAGTATATATGTACATATATACCTAGAATATATGTATGTATATACTCAGTATATATGTATGTATATACCTAGTATATAGTACATATATACCGAGTATATACACACATATATACTGAGTATATATGCATGTATATACAAAGTTTATATGCACGTATATACGGAGTATAAATATACGTAAATACTAAGTATATATTTACATAAAATACTATAGTATTATATGTATATACTTAGTATATACGTACTTATATACTACAGCATATATATGTGTATATACTGAGTATATATGTAACTATATACTCAATATATACGTATGTATGTACCGATTATATACGTATGTATATATCAAGTTTATAGTACGTATATATTGAGTTTATACGTACGTGTTTACCAAGTATATATGCACGTATATACTAAGTATATATGCACGTATATACAGAGTTTATATGCACGCATATACTAAGTTTATATGCATGTATATACTGAGTATATATGTACTCATTATATACGTACATATATACTCGATATATACATACGTTTATACTCAGTATATGCATACATATATATTCGATATATATGTACGTATATACTCAGTATATATGCACTATATACTACAGTATATATGCACGTATATACTATAGTATTATATGTACATATATATAATCACATAACCTCAGATGACACAAAACTACACCAAATTAGTATTATCCCATTTATACTTCACAAAGATGACACAAAACTCCAACGAATTAGTATTATCCCATTTATACTTCACAAAGATGACAGGAAACTTCGCTATCAACATAAATATGAAATAAGAAGATTATTTAAATTTTAGAAAATATCTCTGAAAACTATTAGAGAAAAACCTGGAAGATGAGCCATGAGCCTAGGCTTGGGGCATCAAAGATCGCATCTTGCCTCTCCACAACTAGAACTCTATCTCGATCCCAAGGCTTATAAGTGGGTTGCTTTGCCTCACCATGACTAAGCTGATAAGCTAACAAAGAACTGGTAGATCAAATAGAGACTGATCATCCGTAGTAGTAACCATTACCAAATAAATAAAAAAACTTGAACCTAGAAAAATGGAGCACTCCACCATGCTAATGTGCAACACAAAATGATGAATAAATTATTAGAATAATAATTTTGAATAACTGCAATCTAAGAAACCATTGTCTTACATATTTAAAACAAAGTACATAACAAAATTTTATTACATCTTAATCATCAATGTATCTACTAATAGTGCATAAAGTATAATCTTTCAGCACATTGATGTTGCTTTCTCTTCCTCAGCTCCTGCGGATCACCATCTTTCTACTGCTACAAAGCTGTCTGAGTCATGGTGCATCATGTCTAATAAGAAATCCCTCACTTATACAAACTTCATATGGAGAACAATGAGGTACCATATCTGTACGAAATTTAAATCAGTGAATAAAATCAAAAAAATAATAATAAAAAACATTATGTTTTGATAAATATATAATACTGTAGTATATATGTTCATATATAATATAGTGTATATGATCATATATTACTACATTATTATATGTACGTATATACTTAGTATATAAGTACATATAATATTGTAGTATTATATGTACAAATACTATAGTAATATATGTGCGTATATACGTACGTATATAAAGCATTTGCTGCTAACTACCACCACCACCGCTGCTACTATTGCTGCTGCTGCTACTGCCGCTGCCACTGCTATAGCCACCCCCACTGCTCCTACTGCTACTGGTGCCACTGCCACTGCTGATGCTACCATTACCAATTTCACTGCCCCTGCTGATGCCGCCACTGCTACTGCTACCGCTGGCGCTGGCGCTGGTGCTACTACTGCTATCACTGCCACATGCCATTGCTGCCGCTGATAATAAAAGTGGGGCTGGTGATGGTGCTTGATTGATAAACTTCTCTACCAACCACTTATTTTAAGATTGAGAGAGTTTTAACGTGGCGGCAAGCTGCTTCTCCCTAAACAGGACCCGATATTCCTCTTGTGACTTGCGGCCTATAAAAATCATGCAATGATATATTTTTCCTTCCAATTGAATATAGTTTTATGAGATGATATAAAATTACACGACACTACATGAGCATCATTATCATCTTCCTAAGATATAGTACAAATAATAACCAATCACTATAGTGCCTATTGCAAGAAAACTTATTTCCTCATACATATGCTTTGTATCATGTGATAATTACATATCTACACAATTACTAAAAGATTTAAGACCAACCTATGTCTGCCAGGCTGGCCTAGATAAGAAATATCTTCATGCCAAAGTTTGGGAAAGGTCTAATATTCATGACTTTTATGACCTGCATCGGTAATCAATGCATGATGATGACTAGACCAGCCCGAATAATTATATATTCAAACATGTGTGTATGTGTGCGTGTGAATGGGCATGTATGTATGACAATATATACATGTCTACAAATAAATATATTCACCCACTTATGTACATACTCGTTATATACCTACGTATATACTCATTATATACGTTTGTATATATCAAGTATATTCATACTTATATACTTGTACATATACAGTGCATGTAATGCGCCACATGACTTAAAAGAAATATCAGCACACCACAAGAGCTAGCACAAGAGGCCTAATATTGCATTGCTAGAACATCCAACTCTAGTAGAAACCTAGTATCATTAACAAATTGCACAGGCTTCAAACTTTACGAAAACTAATTGACAAATCGAAAATAAAAAAAGTCGCCTAGTGAAAATTAGAACAGTACATGTCCAGACAAATAAAATTTTTATCTTCCAAAACATAACAAAAAAATAACATGTGCCAAACAAAATAATACAATCTTCCAATGACCTTGATGCTAATTCAATCATAACATGCTTTCAATCTTATAAATCTAACATGCTCTCGAAGATAAAGTTTCATCATGTATTTCTTCTTCTGTGTGGCATTGTACTTTGTCTCTTTTATCGGTTTGGTTGCATTAAGAATCAGGCACCTAAATGGATGTATTTATATTATTGAACATGATATAAAATAGGAGAAATAAAAGTGATAATACCACCACCACCATCATTTCAGCTACCATGTTGGAGACTGCCCCAAGACACCTGATGTTTTTTTAAAGAACAAAAGATAAAGTGTTTGGAGCTAGCCTTCAATATAAGCACTACACTACCTAGACTAGTTACAAGTGAAATAAAAATACATAAATTAAAATTGTGCAATAAATATAATGAATTTTATATTTATTAATCACCTCAAACTTCATTAAAAAAAGAAATTAAGATACTCCAGATAGTTCTGATGAAAATATTTGCCAACAATTCTGATGAGAATGGTTATTGTCTGGCCCAGCACGTGCCCAACATAGAATAGCCTGGGTCTGAATCAGGAAAGCCAAGCATGCCCTAGTCTGGGCCTATCCATGGCACCTTGTCCACCTCACAAGAGCCAATGCATTGGACCTTAGACTTCTATAGGCGATGTCCTCTGGATAGTGTGTGCAGGCGGCAAGTGCTGAGCATGATGGCATCATTATATCAATATATTATACATAACATAGATGTGTTAATTGTTATGTGTATCTTTATATACACATAATATAATTATTGTGTCTTATAATATACAAAATAAATATATAATGTATATAGAATGTACATACATAATGTATATAGAATGTACATACAATGTGTATATACACTCATATTGAATATATACATATACACATTGTATATAGACAGAAATTATTGTGTAGATACATGTATACATAATGTAAATACAAAATATATACACACATACCTAGTATATAGAAAATTTAAAATTATGAATTAAAAAAAACATTAAAAAATTATTTAAATTAAAATTATAATTAATACTTATTAAAATAAAATATGGTAACATAATCTTTCAAAATAAAACTAAAACATACAAAATATTACAAATCATTAGGTCATAAAATGATATAAATTATAACATCATTTTCAATCTAACTATTTTGATATGTACATCTTTAAATTTTATCATATACATCATCATATGTATTTTTTTGTAATGTATGAATTTAATTTTCAAGACTCATCATATCTTAATCTTTCTATCATAACAAAATTTCAATAATATTGATTATAATTTGATTTTCCTATCTAAAATAATATTACAATCATAAATACGATAGATTTTAATATACACTAAACATAGTAAAGATCAGCTAATCACGAGACATCTTAGATATCACGAAAAAAAATTTATATAATTTTTGTAAACTCAATGCATCTAGATTCTTCATGTCCTCTAAAAAAAGTAGAACAATAATTGATGTCTAAGTATTTTAACATGTTATAAAGACTCATATTTGACAAGCCAACCTATAACTTACATCTATCTTATTTGAATTAAAAAGTTATCATCTTCAGATACTTCAATATCATAATTTCATTAAACAAAAATACTTATTTTCTTAATATTTAAATAAATTTTTAATTAATTATAAATTTTACTTTTGTATTCTTATAGCTCATTAATCCATAATCTAAATGTAATAAGTTTTTATAGTTATACATATAGTAAGATACAATTATTTATATTTATATGTTATTATACATACAATATATATTGTTATAAATAGTTATATATAGTTAAACATATAGTTATATATAGATATATTCATACAAGAAGTTATATGTAGTTGTAGATAAATATATACAAAGTTATAAACAAATATATAGATTTACATACACACACACACACACACACACACACACACATAGATATATATACATACTTATATGTATACATAATTACAAATATACTTATATTTAATTATATAGAGTTTATATAGGTATACAAATATTTATATATAGGTATACACATATAGTTTAGTATTAGATATAACAGATGAAGAGTTTTAGAAAAGTACAAACCTTGCAAAATTTTGATTTAATGCAAACCATGCTAAATTCTACATCACTAAAAACTCTATGTCATGATTTTGCAAATCTTAATGTCATAAATATATAAGATTATAATATATTCGTACATATATACTGTAGTATATATGTATATATATTCTGATATATATGTACATCTACATATATAAGAGTATATATGTATACACTGGTATATATGTATATGTACATATATACTGGTATACATGTTCAAGTATTTATATGTACATATATACTAAGTAAATGTACATATACACTGCAGTGTATGTGCAAATATATACGTGTATACATATACACTATAGTTTATATGTACATGTATGTACATTTACACTACAGAGTGTTTATGTACAAGTATGTACATATATACTGGTAAATACTTATACATATATACCAGTATATATGTATATGTACATATAATATATGTACATATATACTTAATCAAGTTCCACGTGTAAAATTACTTTTCTACTCAAAGGATGTTTTCATGTAGATATCAAGTGAATAAGCAAAGCACAAACTAGATGATAAGCAATATTAAATAGAAATGCATAATAGTCTATAGAAGTTTATAATATAGCCTTGAAAGAAATATAATAGCGAACATAATATGATTACAAGTTTCAAATTTTATGATCATTTTTTCAGCATTCATTAGTTTAATAAGTAAAAAAAAAGTAGTTTGTGATGGCTATCATCAATATCATACTAGATTTTTGAGGCTGGTTTGCATTGATCCATAGCTCCAATTCCTCATTTTAAGCATCATCAAACTCATGAGATTTGTATGATTTCATTATCAACTCATGTAGCTTTCCCGAGTGTACCCAATGAACTGAGGATGTAAATTATTAAACAAAATGGAGCTTATATTACTCTCATTATTATAGGAACAATGTGATATGATTACAAGATTCAAATTTTAATAATATTTTATCAGCATACATTAGTTTTATATGGAAAAAAAAGTAGTGTATGATAGCTATCATCCAAATTATACCTGATTTGAGGCTATTTTGCATTGATCCATAGCTCCAAGTAATTATAAGTAGATATACATAAATGTATACAAAGTTATAAACAAATATATAGATTTACATATATGTATACATAGTTACATATATAGTTATATTTAATTATATAGAGTGTTATATAGTTATACAAATATTTATATATATTTATACACATATAGTTAAACATAATGTTGTATGTTGTTATAGATGTAAATATAAATATAGTTACATGTCGTTGTACATATAGTTACACATATAGTTAGACTTGTATTTATACATGTAGATATATATATATATATTTATAATATTATATAGTTATACAAATAGTTATGTATAGGTATGATAAAAAAATACATTTTTATATACTAATATATACAAATGTATATTAAATATAAGTTTTAAATTATATATTTAAATTAAGTTATGTATAAAGCTTTTAAAGTTATACATATAATAAGATATAATAATTTATAGTTATATGTTATTATACATATAGTAAATATAGCGGTAAATATTTTTTTATAGTTAAACATATAGTTATATATAGATATATTCATACAAATAGTTATACATAAATATATAAAGTTATAAACAAATATATAAATTTACATATATGTATACATAGTTACTAATATAGTTATATTTAATTATATATAGTGTTATATAGTTATTTAAATATTTATATATAGTTATACAAATATTTATATATAGTTATACACATATAGTTAAAATAATGTTGTAAGTTGTTACACATGTAATTATAAATATAGTTATATGTGGCTATACATATAGTTACACATATAGTTATACTTATATTTATAGATGGAGGTATATATATTTTTTCATTTAATTTTATATATGTATACATATAGGTATCTATAGGTATATATATATAGTAAAATACATTTTATATACTAAAATATAAAAATGTATATTTAATATATGTTGTTAATTATATTTTTAAATTTTAGTTATGTATATTATTTTATAGTTATACATTTAGTCAAAGACAATTATTTATAGTTATATAGTCTTATACCTTTGGGATCTAATGGCAAAAAGATACAAAACAGAAAACAAACAAGCTCGGATTACAATAGATTAGTGCAAAGTAAATGAGGTCTTGTATTTCAAGCCTGCAATATATAAATATAAATATAATTTGGATCCCCCTAGAAATATATGATGTCATCCACATAATAGAACAAAACTCAGGCAAAGTAGGCAAAAATTAGATCCACATCCTGATATGTCAACAAAGTTCGTCTCAACTTGCTAAAATTGTTTATGACTTGTTGACAATCTGATTGGAAAGCTAATCAAGACCCTCATAGAGGCCATCGGTAGAGGTAGCATAGGAGCTCTTAATGTATCAATGGAATTGGCAAAGAGAGTGAAGTCCTAGCTTGTCACTAATTTCAGCTGCATTCATAGCATTGAAAAGAGCTTGCTTATTGGCAAACACCAGCAAAACTACATTTCGAAGATTTTCCTATTTAGAAACCTATGCAACTCATCTATGGCTTCAACAAAACAATTTCTATCAGTGCCGTCCACCAAAAATATGAAATATTGGGTATTTTAGAAGTAATCCCTCCATAAAGGGTGAATCTTATCTTGCCCCCCAACATCCCACACAGTTAAATTGATGTTTTTGCATTCAATAGTCTCTAATTTGAAGACAATAGTAGGAATTGTGGTGACAATTTCACAAAGCTTCAACTTATACATAATGGTTGTCTTACTGCCAGCATCAAGACCTAGCATCAAAATCCACATCTCCTTGTTGGAAAATAGCCTACTGAATAGCTTTGTGAACATCAACCCCATTTCTTCCACTAAATCTCAATCCATTTGTCATATGGCAGTAAAGAGATCTAATGAGAGAAAGAAACAAAATCAATATACCTCAAGAGATAGTCACCAGAGAGTGAGGTCAACCTCTATATGTTCTTATACCTATAGTATATATAATTAAAAATAGAGTTATATAGTAAAACATATAATTATATATAGATATATTCATAGATTTAATTATATACAAAGTTATAAATAAATATATAGATTTAATTATATGAATACATACATGTATACATAGATACAAATATAGTTATATTTAATTATATAGAGTATTACATAGTTATACAAATATTTATATATAGTAATACATATATAGTTATAAATATGTAAGTAGTTAAAGATATAGTTATATATAACATTTTTATAGTTATACATTTAGTAAAATACAATTATATATACTTATAAATTATTAAATATATGATATATTTTGTTAAACATATAATTATATAGAATTACACATATAGTTATATAAAATTATATAGTTAAAAAAATAGTTATTAATATAGTTATAAAAATAGATTACATAGTTACAAATATAGTTAAATATAATTATGAAGAGTTTTATATAGTTATACAAATATTTATAAATAGTTATCATATACTATGGTAACAACACGCTCTCAAATGCCCAATTGAATTATAACACTATAGAGAAAGAACTTGTATCAACAATCTTTTCTTTTGGCAAGTTAATATCATATTTAGTGGGAACCAAAGTCATAGTATTTACTAAATATTCTATAATCAAATATCTCATAGAAAAGAAAGATGTCAGGCCTAGATTGATATGATGAATTTTACTATTATAATAGTTTGAACTAGAGATATTAGATAAGAAATGTACATATAATCAAAATTAAAAATAGCTTATAAAGATTAGAAAAAGAATATTGAAGAGTTGTTAAAGAAGATATTAGATAGATTTTTTTATTTGAAGAAATTATAATATTGAATTAAAATGTAACTCCATGGTATGTAGTATTGAATGAACTATATCATTGCAAGTAGTACTCTGATCAAAATTTAAGGAAAAGTATTATAAATGGGAGATTAGTAGTATCTTGCAATAATGTCACTTTTTGCTCATGCTCTCATGAATTTGTCGAACATGTTAATATTTATGTGCTCAATTATTTTTCTTCGCAAAATTAATGTTGATACACACACACACACACACACACACACACACACACATATATATATATATATATATATATATATGCATAAATATATATGTGCATATACACTACCCTACACACACACATTTATACATCCATATACATTACTATACATTATATATCAACATACACATTTTTGTACTTTTGTATAAATTCACACATGTATCTACATTTTCAAAGTTGTGTGTATATATTTGCATGCATGCAAATACTATTGTACACCCACACAAACATACACATATACCTATATACATTATGTATTTTTAAAGTAACATATGAAACTATTATATATATATATATGTGTGTGTGTGTGTGTGCGCGCGTAAATGTATTTAAAATTTTTTGATTTTAAAAATTTAAGTAAAATAAAATATTATATATTGTACACAATTTATAAAATATTGTAAATTATTTATATTTCAAACAAATATTTCTGTGTGTGTGTGTGTGTGTATGCATGTGTGTGTGTGTGTATGCATGTGTGTGTGTGTGTGTGTGAAGCATATTAATGTGTAAAATGAAATTTTGAATTATATATATGAGCTTATATTTTATTCAAATAATTGTTTTTTTAATATTTATATTAAAATAACTATCATTATACTCATATAAATAAATGAAGTTGACATATATTGTAAATTATTTTGTTTTTACAATTATGTTAAAAATGAAAATATAGTTCATAAATAGATAATATTGTTTTTGTTTTTCTATATAATTTTTTTATTAAATTATTAATGTTCTATGATAAATTTTTGCCTATTATTTATTGTTATTAATAAATTTTTAGAAACTTTAATATTGAAATAAATATAATATAGTGCATATAAATACATGCTTTTAATATTTTGTAAAAAATCAATTATTTCTTTAATTATGTTCAAACAAAACATATTACCATATAAATATATGAGTAAATTTTTCTACAACTAATTATTATTTTTTATTTTATTCAAAATATATAAATGACCATATTAATATATGAATTTATTTTTTAAAATAATTATTTTTTTAAATTTTTTTTTCAAATTGAATACTTGATAATGTTTTTTTTGTAATTAATATATACATTTCAAACATTATTTATTTATAATAAATATAACATATTGCATATTATGAGGTGCAAATTTTATTTTGTAAATAAATCGTATTTTAAAAGTTTTATCTTTGAAATTGAAACTACATCACATATATATTTTAAAAACTTTTTATAATATTTATTACATAGACATATTGTTATTTGTTTTAAAATTTACAACATGAATTTTAACAAATGAACATTTTATTAGAAATCAATTTTTGTTAAATGATATTAAATGAAACAAAAATACAAACCCTAAATATATTAAAGCATAATAATTAATACAAACATTTAAAATACAATAAAAATACATTTAAGTTAGAAAAAATAAAATTTAAGTTACTAAAATATATGGAAAAATGATAAAGATTTATACAATATCCAAAAAAAACATGTATGAATTAGATGAATGATATGAATGGATATTAAGCTTCTGAAGCATGTAGTTATACATGTTGTAGATATCATTATATATAATAGACACCAATAAAAATGTAGGGTTACTCCTAATGACCTAACCTGATCCAGAATCTTATTTGCATAGGATTTCCACCTCACATTGGTCTCACTACATCCATTCTTATGTTTGATTTGTTGAGATGATGGTAGAAAGCTGTGTTCAGAGGTTTGAGGATCTAGATAATGTCTGGTTCTTATTAAAATTATCATATCTAATAAATTTAAAATATATGAGTGTGTACTCTTGTGTTTTAGGCATGCTTTGCATGTGCTTCTTATTAAAGTCGAAAAAAATAGTCTTGTTTCACTTTTTTTCTTAAAAAACAATAATTAAAGGAAGGATTCTGCTGGTAGAAGCTAATGATCACTCCACTTTGGGCTCTTCATTTTTTGAAGCATTCATGTTCAATACGATGGCTCATATTCATGCCGAGGTGGATCATTTTCAATTTTCAGCAATAAATTAACAAGGTCAAGACTTGAGGTGGGTCATTATTTTTTGTTTTTTTTTATAGTAGGAAGCTGTGATATAGAAATATGGCTATGATTCCTTTACTAGTGACCAGAGGAGCTGGGGGAATGAAAGGAACGTCAATTTCATTAGCAGATTATACTTTATGCAATGTCGTTAGATGTATTGATGAAGAAGATGAAATAGAATTTCATTATGTTTTTGTTTTAACAATATAATATATAGTATCAAAAAAATTTATTAACTGCTTTATTTTTTGTTAATTATAAATTATGGTTTATAGTTTATGTTTTTATTTAATTTAATATAAAAACTTAAAAATATGTAATCAATTTTTTTGTAAAAAAATAAAATAGTCAAAATAATTTTAGAATGAAGATAGCTAAGGATTTTTCCCTTCCTGATTTAGTTAGGGACATTTCTGTAAATCTAAAATACGAACAAAATTAGCAAGGAAAAAAATAAATTTAGCTAAGGAATTTTACGTCGGTAAAATTTTTTGATAGAGAATTTTTCGAACATTAATTTTTGCGATGAGCACATTAGTTTTGGAAAACTTCAGTTATTAATCCATCGTTATTCTGTTTTAGCAATAGAAAAATCCTATTTAGCTAGAGAATTTTTCCAAGGTATTTGAAATTTTTTTATAATGATATCTATTTGTCTATCTACCAAATAGTATATCTGTAAATATATTTATCTAACTATTTGTCTATCATTCTATCTGCCTATATATCTACATATCTATATATCTATATAAAATCTATTTTTCTATTTGTCTATCTACCTATATATCTTTTTATCTATCTATCTATCTATGAATGTATGTATGTATGTATCTATCTATCTATCTGTATGTCTATCTATCTATTTATCTGTCTATATGTCTATCTTTCTATCTATCTATGTATTTCTCTCTCTATTTATCTAATTTTGTATCTATTTAACTATCTATCTATCTTCATGTCTATCTATATATCTATCTATCTATTTTTCTATTTGTCTATTTGTCTATTTGTCTGAATCTATAATTACCTATTTTTATATCTTTGTAATTGTCTAACTATATATCTTTCAATTTGTATATCTTTCTAACTATCTAATTTTTTTTCGGTCATCAGTCTTTTAGTTAATATATATATATCTTTTTATCTACATATCTATCTATTTGTCTATCTATCTACCTATCTATCTGTCTACCTATTTCTGTATCTATTTGCACATTTGTTTATATGGCTATCTGTCTATTTGTCTATATATCTATTTTACTAACTATCTAACAATTTAACTATCAATCTAACTATCACTCTATTAGTCTATATATTTTTCTATCATTATATTTATCTTCCTATCTATCTATTTATCTAACTGTCTATTTGTCTATCTATCTATCTATCTATGTTTTTGGCTATCTATCTATCTATCTATATATCTATCTTTTTGGTTATCGATTGATCGATCTATCTATCTATATATATATATTACTATTTGTCTATATGTATATCTGCATTTATATCCATCTCCCTATCTACCACTTTTTTTATCTAACTAACTTTATTTTTTCTATTTGTCTATCTATCTATCTTTCTATCTATCTCTTTCTCTTTCTATTAATCTATTTATCTATCTATCTATAATCTATTTATCTATTTCTCTGTCTATATGTGTATAATTATATTTTTCTATCTATCTATTTTCCAATCTGTATAGCTATCTATCTATCTATCTATTTTTTTTAAAAAAAAGGAGTTTATTAATATTAGCCCTTTCTTTTGGCGGAGGAATACCATTTTTACTAGCTAAAATCTATCTATCTATCTAATATATCTATTTGTATAACTATCTAACTATCTAACTCTTTAACTATTAATCAGACTATTAGTATATCAGTCATTATATTTAACTTTCTATGAATCTATCTATCTATCTAACTATCTCTTTAGCTATCTATCCATTTATCTATCAGACTATCTATCTAACTGTCAATTTATATATCTGTCTTTCTTTTTATCTACTTATCGGCCTATTTATTTATCTCTCTATCTTTCTATATATCTATTTGTGTATCAATCTATCTACCTTTTTTCTATCTTTTTATCAGGCAATTTGTCTATCTATTTATCTATCTATCTATTTATCTGTTTAACTATCTCTATCTATCTATTTGTCCAAGTGTATAAATGTGATATGTCTATTTGTCTATTTGGAATTCTATCTATCTGTCAATATATATATATATATATATATATATATATCTATCTATCTATCTATATAAATGTCTATCTTACTATCTATTTATTTATTTATTTATTTATCTATTCATCTATCAATCTATCTCTCTATCAGTATATTTGTTTATCTATCTATCTTCCCATTTATCTATCTATATGATTATCTATCTATGTATCTATCTATCTATCTTGCTATATTTCAATCTATCTATCAAACTATATGTCTATATATATGTGTGTGTGTGTCAGACTATCTATATCATTATTTACTTATCCTCAAATCTACTTTTTTGTCTATCTATATATATGTTTATTTGTCATTCTATAAATTTATCTGTCTGGTTTTTTAACAATCTATCTATCTATCTAGCTGTCTATATGTTAATATGTCTAACTTTCTAATTATATATCTATTTGTCAATTTATCTATCTATCTATCTATCTACCTATATATATGTCTATCTATGTGTCTATTAATAAATTTTTCTAATTGTGTAAATGTTTATATGTCTCTGTATTTTTCTGTTTATCTATCTATCTATCTACCCATCTATCTCTCTACCTATCTCTATATCTTTTTATGTATTTATCTATGTGCCTATCTATCTATTTGTCTATATATTTATTTTCCTAACTATCTGACAATTTAACTATCAATAGAACTATTCATCTATTAGTAAATCTATGTATCTATTTATCTATCCATATATCTATCTCCTATCAATCTATCCATCTATTTGTCTATCTATCTATCTATCTATTTATCTATCTAACTATTTGTCTATCTATATATCTATCTTTCTACTCATATACCTATGTACAAATTTGTTGATCAGTCTACATTTCTATTTATCTATCCATCTATTAATCTATCTATATATTCAACTTTCTATCAGTCTATTTTTCAATCTATGTATCTATATGTCTATCATTATATTTGTCTATGTGTGTATTAATCAATCTATCAATTTTTCTATCTCTTTGGCCATCTGTCTATCTTTTTATCTATTTTTCAATATATCTATTTGTCTAACTTTATATCTATTTAACTCTATAACTATCAATCAAACTATCAGTCTATCTATCAATCTGTTTATAATTCTCTATATCTATCTATCTTTTTATTAGGATTTTTGTCTATCTATCTATCAATCTATCTTTCTATCAATCTATCTTTCTATTTGTTTATCTATACTTATGTCTATTTATCTAACTAACTATCTATTAATCTATCTATGTACCTATGTCTCTATTTATCAATTTGGATATCTATCTATTTGCCAATATATATATATACCTATCAATCTATCTATCTAGCTATTTATCTATCCTACTATATACCAATCAATCTATCTGTCTATCTATTTATTTATCTAACTTTTTGTTTATCAATCAATCAATCAATCTGTCAATCTGTCTATCTTCCCATTTATCAATCAAATGATTTATCTATCTATCTAACTATCTATCTATCTATCTAGGAGTCTATCTTTATATCTACATATCTTACTATATGTATATATATATATATACATATATATATACATACATACATACATATATATATATATATATGTTAAACTATCTATATTCTTATATGCTTATCCTCATATTTGATTTTTTGACTATCTATCTATATGTTTTACTGTCAATATATAAATTGATTTATCTGTCTATTTGTTTTATAGTCTATCTATCTATCTATTTAGTTATCTATATGTCAATATGTCTAACTATCTAATTATATATCTATTTTTCGATCAATCTATTTATCAATTTATTTATCAACCTGTCAATCAATCAATCTGTTATTCTATATATATGTCAATCTATCTATCTATCTATATGTTATCTTTCTATATGTCTAATTTTGTATCTATTTATCTGTCTGTCTAGATATATATCTATTTATCTATCTTTATATCAATTTGTCTATTTGTTTATTTTTTTATCTATCTATGTATCTGTTTATCTTTCTATATATATATATATATATATATATATATATATATATATATATATATATATATATATATATATCGATCTATCTATGTATCTATCTGTGTGTCTGTCTATCTGTCTGTATGTCTATTTATCTATGTATCTATGTATATAATAGTCTATCTGTCTATTTATTTAAGTATCTATCTATCTATCTTTATATCGATCTATCTATCTATTTATCAATCTCTATATTTGTTTATCCATCTATCCGGCTATCGATCTATATGAATATTTGTGTATCTGTGTATCTATCTATATATCTATCTATCAGTCTATTTATCTATCTGTCTATGTATCTATGTTTTTATCTATCTATCTATCTATATATCTTTATTATTATCTATTTATCTCTCTAACTTTCAATTTGTATATATTTCTATTTGTCAATTTATATTTCTTTTTATCTATATATATGACTATTTCTCTATTAATTTTTTTGTCTATCTCTCTATCTCACTATCTTTCGATTTTTATATCTTACAATCTTTTGATATGTCTATCTATCTATTGTTTTATATATTTATTTGTTTATTAGTCTTTCTATTTAATTATGTATTTGTCTATATGTATAACTATATATATGAGTATCTATTAATTTGTCTTTCTATCTATATGTGTATCAATCTATCTGTCTATCTATCTTTCTGTCTATTTATCTGTATATCTATGTGTCTATCTATCAATCTTTCTATTTGTAAAATGTTTATTTGTCTATCTATCTATCTATATATCTATCTATATATCTATCTAGATATCTATCTATTTGTCTATCTATGTATCTCTCTAAATAACTATTTGTCTATCCCTCAAGCTATCTATATTTTTATCTTTCTATCTTTTTATATGTTTAACTATTATCTATCTATCAATATATCTGTCTTTAAGTATATTTATTTATCAAGCTATCTACCTTTTGGTTTATCTATCAATTTGTATATCTATCTATCTATTTATATTTTTGTTTATCTATCTATCTGACTATTTTTTATCTATCTATATGTATATATGGCTATTTATTTATCTGTCTATCTTTCTCTCTTGGTATCTATCTATATGTCTGCGTCTTTGTGACAATGTGTCTAGGTGTTTATGTATTTATGTCTCTATGTGTAGAAATATATATGTGTCAATGAGTCTATGTGTCTATGTGTATATGTGTCTATTTCTTTCTGGGTCTAGGTGGCTATCTATCTATGTATATATCTACCTATGTATATATCTGCCTATATAATATATATATATATATATCTATCTATCAAACTTTCTACATATATATTTATCAATCAATCTATCTATCTATCTTCCTATCTATTTATTTGTAGCTCTATATATTTGTATATGTTTTTATTTATCTTTCTATCTACTTGCCTACCTGAATATCTATTTATTTTAATTTTAGCTATTTTTCAACCTGTCTATCTAATTATCATTATATCTATCTATCAGTCAATTTGTCTACCTATCTATCTATCAATTAGTCTATTTATCTATCTATCTATCTATCTGTATGTCTTTCTTTCTATCACTCTATTCATCTATTAGACTATCAGTCTATCTATCTATTTGATTAATGATCTAAATGTCAATATCTATCACTATCTATTTTTCTATCTATCTATTTATATTTCTATTTGTCTATCTATCTCAAAGTATATTTTTCTATCAATCTTTTAGTATATAATTTTATTAGTATATGTGTCTATCTATTTATCTATCTATCTATCGATCAATCAATCTATTTATCTAAAAGTATACTTGTCTCTCTGTCTACCTATCTATCTATCTTTTTATCTATCTAACTATCTTTCTTTCAATCACTATATTCATCTATTAGAATATTAGTCTATCTATCTATTTATCTAACTATCTAAACATCTATATCTCTAACTATCTATCTGTCTATCTATCTATCTTTCTATCTATCTTTCTATCTATCTTTCTATCTATCTATCTATCTCAAAGTATATTTCTCTAATAATCTTTTAGTATATAATTCTATTAGTATATGTGTCTATCTATTTATTTGTCTATCTATCGATCAATCTATCTATCTACGTGTCTATTTGTCTAATACTCTACTTGTCTATGTGTCTACCTTTCTATCTATCTATCTATCTATCTTTATATCTATCTATATGTCTTTCTATATTTTTATATATTAATCATTCTATCTATCTATGTTTCTATGTATCTATGTATCTATCTATTAATATATATGTTTATCAATCAATCAATCAAACAATCAATCTGCCTATCTATATTTATATATATCTATCAATTTATAAATCTATCTATATGTCTATATATCTATCATTTTATCTGTGTATTTGTTGATTTGTGTCTCTATTTATCTATCTATCTATGTGTCTAACTAACTTTTTGTTTTTCTATGTATGTATTTATTTGTCTATCTTTATATCTATTTATTTATCTATAATCAGATGTATTTATTTCTATATCTATCTATTGTCTATCTTTCTATCTATCCATCTATCGTTCTTTCTATCTTTCATGTATTTCCTTATATTTTTCTATCTATTTTTCTATGAATCTATCTATCTATTTATCAGTCTATCTGTCTGTCAAACTATCTATCTGTCTATTTGTCTATATATCTATCTATTTATCTATATATCTATATTACTAATTGTATATGTATCTATTCATCTATCTATCTATGTATGTATCTATCTATCTATATATATGTCGAACTGTCTTTTTGTAAATCAATCAATTTATCTATTTATCTATCTAAATATCTATTTGTCTATTTGTCAATCTGGCTATTTCTATATCTATCTATTTGTATATCTATCTATCTAACTATCTATTTATTTTTTTTATCTATCTATCTATATATCTTTGTATATATATGTGTGTCTATCTATCTATCTATTTTTCTAACTGTCTATATGACTATCTTTCTATACGTCTACTTTTCATTATATCTATCTATCTATCATCTCTCTATCTATATGTTAAACTATCTATCTATATATCTATCTTTGTCTCTCTCTATCTTTCTATATATATGTCTATCTTTCGATCTATCTATATATCTATCTATATATATGTATATTTGTTAATCTATCTATTTGTCTATCTGTATGTATATCTATTTATTTTATTTTCTTTATTTCTATCTTTTATCTATATATCTATTTATCTGTCTAAGTGTCTATTTATCTATCTATATTTATGTCGATTTATATTTTTTCCTTTTGTCGATCCATTTATCTTTATAACTATCTTTTTGTCTATCAGTAAATCTATCTATCTTTTTATCTATCTGTCTGTCTAATAGTCTATCTATCTATCTAATTATCTATATATCTATATGTGTATCTATTTGTTTATCTACCTATCTTTCTAAATATAAATATAAATATAAATAAATTAATAGATATATATATATATATATATATATATATATATATATATATATATATATATATTTGTCTATTTGCCTATTTGTGTGTGTGTGTGTATCTATCTATACATCTATATCTATATCTATCTACTTGTCTATCTATCTATCTATCTGTCTATTTGTTTATATGCCTATCTATCTATATGATTTTTTTCTATCTATATATCTATCTATCAATGTATTCGCCTATCCATATATCTGTCTAACTGTCTATGTATTTTTTTATTTATCTATCAATCTTTTGGTCAATCTATCAATATATTTTTATATTTGTCAATCTATATATCTATCTATATGTTTATCTATCTTTTTGTTTATTTATATATCTGTCGATCTCTCTATATTTTTATCTATCTATCTAATTGTTTAATTGTAATTTTGTCTATTAGCCATTCATTAAATCTGTCTATCTATCTATATATCTACCTATGTATTTATCTATCTATCTTTATATTTATCTATCTAACTATCCAAATGTTTTTCTATCTATCTATTCATCTGTCAGTCTGTCTATTCGCTATCTGTCTATATAGCTGTATATGTATTTATCTATCCATCTATATATCAATCTGTGTCTATCTGTCTATATATCTTTCTATCTATTTAACTACCTATCTATATATTTATATATCTTTTTATTTATCTATCATTCTATTTATTTGTCTAATTGATTATATGTCTCCTTAACTATATTTGTTACTATCAAACTATCTATCTTGATATCTATTAAAGTGTCTATCTTTTAATCTATCTATCTATCTAATTGTCTAAACATCTTTTCTATGTATTAGAATATCAAAAGATCTATATATTTGTCTATCTTTCTATATATCTATGTACTATCAATCTATGTGTCTATCTATCTATCTTTTATATATCTATCTATCTATATATTTGTCTTAATTATATCTCTAACTATCTATTTGTCTATCAAACTATTAGTATATCAATTAATCTGTCTATCTATCTGTCTGTCTAATTATCTATCTATTTATGTAACTATCTTTCTATTTGTCAACCTATCTATATGTCAATTATTAATCTATGTATATGTCTATCTATCTATCTATTTATATGTCAATATTTCTGTATTTATATCTTTCTTTCTTTCTATTAGTCTATCTATCTATCTATATATATTTTTGTTAATCTATTTATCTACATATTTATTTTTCTATATATATATATATATATATATATATATATATATATATATATATCTATCAAATTGTCTATCTAGCTAGTTATCTAGCTGTTTGTCTGTCTATCTCTTTTGTCTATCAGTCTATTTATCTATCTATCTAACTATTTGTCTATCTGTATATTTGAATATATGTATATCTCTCTATCTATATATTTGTCAATCAATCTATCAATATATATTTGTCTATCAAACAATCTATATATCTAGCTATCTATCTATCTATCTATCTAACTATTTATAAATCTATCTCTCAATCTTTCTATTTGTTTATCTTTTTATTTATCTATTTCTCTATTTACTTATCTTTCTATCTACGTATATATTTATTTGTCTATCTGTATGTATGTCTCTCTTTGTATTTATCAATCAATCTCTATCTATATGTCTATGTTTCTATGTTTCTATGTGTCTATTTGTCTATGTCTCTATGTGTCAATGTGTCTATGTGTTATTGTGTCTATGTGTTATTGTGTCTATGTGTCTATGTACCTATGTATTTATCTATCAATCTATCTATCTAATTGTCAATCTATATATTTATCTGTTTATCTATCTATCTATCTACCTATATGTCTATTTGTTTATCTATATATCTGTCTATATTTCTAATTATCTATCAATCTACATGTTTATATATATATATATATTTATTTTTCTATCTATCTTTCGTTCTAACTGTCTATCTACCTATTTGTCTCTCTATCTAGGTTTGTATCTGTCGATTTTTCTATCTGTCTATCTATCTATCTTTCAATATGTCTTTTCACAATATTTGTATTCATCTATTAAACTATCTATCTATCTATATATGTATCAAACTATATATCTATATGTCTATCTATCTAACTTTTTATCATATATCTATCTTTCTATCATTCATTTTATTTGTCTATATGTGTCTTTATATATATATATATATATATATATATATATATATATATATATATATATATATTAATATATAAGTCTATTAGACTATGTAGTAATTTATCTATCTATCTATCAATTGATCAATCAATCTATCTGTCTACTTATCTATTTGTTTATCTATCAATAGTTTATCTTATTATCTATCTATGAATTTACTATCTATCTATCTATTTGTCTATCTGACTATCTAATTATCTGTGTATCTATTTATCTATCTATATGTCTATCTAAAAATCTATCTATATGTCTACCTATTTAATTGTATATATGTCTATATGTCAATCTATCAATCTATGTAACTATTTATCTTTCTGTCTATCTAACCATCTAACTATCTTTCTGTCTATAAGTCTTTTGGTATATTAGTCATTCTACCTATATATATATATATATATTAGTCTATCTAATTGTTTATTTGTATATATCTATCTATTTATCTATTTAACTATCAAATTATCTATCAATCTCTTAGTTTATCAGTCTATCAGTTTATTAGTCTTATTGTCTATTTATTTATCTATCAACCTTTATATATTTTCTATCTATCTATCTATCTATTTGTCTCTCTATCTATCTATTTGTCTGTCTATCGATCTATCTATTTATATACATATCTATATATCTATTTATTTATTTGTCAATGTCTCTATGTGTCTAAATGTCTATCTATATGTCTGCCTATCAATCTATATATATGTCTATCTCTCTAGCAGTCTATTTGGTTATCTATCTATCTATTTAATTATTTATCTTTCTTTCTTTCTTTCTATTTGTTTGTCAATCTATTTATCTTTCTATCTATTTTTCTAGCTATCTCTATGTGTATCTTTCTATATATATATATATATATATATCTAAAAGTCTGTCTATTTGCCTATATGACTATATATCTATATGATTATTTATTAATTTATCTGAATGACTATATGTCTATCTATCTATCTATGTAACTATCTAACTATCTTTCTTTCTATAGATCTATCTATCCATCTGTCTATCTGCCTATTTATCATTCAATTTGTCAATTTGTCTATTTGTCTACCTATCTATTATTCTATTTATGTATCTATTTATATTTAATCTATATGTCAATTTGTCTATCTATCTATATATCTATCTACTTATGTGTTTATTTATCTAAATGTTTATATGTTTATCTATCTTTCTATGTAAATATAAAACTATTTATATTTCTATTTATCTAATAGGTCGAACTATCTCACTATCTTTCTATCTATCATTTAATCTGTCTATCTATTTATATATCTTACTACCGTTAAGTCTATCCATCTAATTGTTTATCTGTCTATCTATCTATTTATCTAAATGATTTGGGTAACTATCTATCTAACTATCTGTCTATTTTCTTTGTTGTATAAGTGTCTATGTATTTATGTATATATCTATCTATATGTCTCTCCATCTATCTCATTATGCGTGTATCTATCTTTATTTTTATCTATTTATCTATATATATTCTATTTATCTATTGATATATATATCATGCATTCTATATGTCTAACTATCAAATTGTCTATCTATCTATCTACCTTTTTGTCAATTAGCCTATTTTTTATCTGTATATTCATCTATCTATATATTTGAACATCTATCTATGTGTCTATCTATTTTTCTATCTATATATGTGTCTATTTTTCTATCTATCTATTTGTATATGTATCTATCTTTCTGAATATCTATCTAATACACTATCAGTTTATCTATCTATATATCTATCTATCTATCTATGTATTTGTCTTTCTGTCTACCTTTCAATCTATCTAATTGTCTGTTTATCTATCTATCATTGTATATATCTATGCTTCTCTCTAACTATCTAACTAATTATATATTTATCTATTAGTCTACCGATCTATCTATCTATCTATCTATTTGTCTAATTATATAACTATCTTTATATAATTGAACCTATTAGTCTATCAGTTTATCTCACAATATGAATAGCTTTTGATTTGTCTATCTATCTTTTTAGTTATCTTTCTATCTGTCTATAGGCCTATCTGTCCATATGTCTATCAATCAATTTTCCTATCTATCATTCTGATTAATTTTTTAATAGTCCATCTTTTTATATCTCAATATATCAATCTGTCCATATCTTTATGTGTCTATCTATCTGGATATCTATCTATCTATATATGTATCTATCTATATGTCTTTCAATATATGTGTCTATTTATCTATATGGCTATCTATTTATATCTCTATTTGTGTATCTATCTATTTGTCTTTCTGTCAATCTCTATCTTTTATTTATAAATCTATCAATCTATCAATATATATATATATATATATATATATATATATATATATATATATATGTCAAATAAACTATCTAAATATCTGACTATCTTTATATGTATCAATCTATTTATCAGTCTATCTATTTATCTTTATATGTATCAATCTATTTATCTCTCTATCTTTATATATATATATGTATATATATATATATATATATATATATCTATCTATCTTTCTTTCTTTCTATTTGTTCATTGGTCTATATATTTTTGAGTATATTTATCTATTTATCTATGTATGTATGTATCTGTCTATCTATATATATGTGTGTCTATCTATCTATCTGTTTATTTATTTATTTGTCTATATGTCTATCTATCTATATATTTTAATTCCAGTCTATTTTTCTATCTAGCTATGTGTCTAACTTTTATATATCTATCTTTCTATTTGTCTATCTATCTATTTTTATAATTATCTTCAAATCTACCTATCTATCGATTTGTTTATCTATCTATTTGTCTTTCTATCAATCTATTTTTCAATCTATCTCTCTACCTATCTATCTATTTTATTATCTATCAGTCTATCGGAAAATCTATCTATTTATCTATTTAACTATTTAACTTACAATTTGTCTATATATCTATCTATATGTCTATCTGTTTATCTACCTATCTAGGTATATATCTTTTTATCTATTTGGCTAACTATTTTTAATCTGTATAACTATTTATCTATTTATTAAATCAATCTATTGTCCATCTTTCTATCTATCTATCTATCTATCTGTCTATCTATCTATTTATCAATCTATTTATCTATTTATTTATCTATTTTTCTATCTATATATCAATCAAACTCTCTATCTATCTATCTATCTATCTATCTATCTTTCTGTTTATCTTTCTATCTATCTATTTATTTATCAATATATTTATCTATCTACCTACTATTAATCTCCTTATCTATCTTTTAGTCCATCAGTCTATGTTTCTATCTATCTTTTAGTCTACCAGTCTATTAGTCTATGTGTGTATCTATCTATCTATATATTTGTCTATCTATCTATTTGTCTAATTGTATATCTATCTATCTATCTTTTTATCTTTCTATCTTTCTATCAGTTTATTTTTCTATCTTTTTATATATCTATATGTCAATAGGTATAAATATGTATCTGTATAACTTTCTATTTGTCTATATTTATATGTGTTTATCAATCAATCAATCTATTTATCTATATGTCAATATGTCTTTCTATTTATATATATATCTATCTACTATCATTCTATGTATCTACCTACATAACTATTTGTCTATCTATATATATGTTTATATGCCTAATTATACATCTTATCTATCTGATTATGTATCTATTTGACTATCTATCCTTCTATCTTTCTGTCTATATATGTGTCAATCTTTCTATCTTTCTATCTGTGTATCTACGTATCTATCTATTACCTAATAGTTTGTCTATCTATCTATATTTTTTATGTATCTATCTTTCTATTAAGATGCCTATCTATCTGTGTATATAACAAATTTTAAATCTGTCTATCTTTTAATCTATCTATCTATCAGTTTGTCTATCTATCTGTCTATCTTTCCAACTATCTGCCTATCTATCTATCTATTTGTATATCTATTTGTCTATATGTATGTCTATTTATTTGTTTGAGTCTATTTATCTATCTATCTAACTATCTGTCAATTTATTTATTTGTCTTTCTGTCTATCTATCTTTCTATCAATCTATCACTCTATCTATCTTTCAATTATTCTATCAATCATTCTATCTATCTTTCTTTCAATCTTTCTATCAAATTATCTATCATCTTTCTATATATCTATCTATATGTCTATCAATCTATATATGTATATCTATATATATATCTATCTTTCTATCTATATTTCTATCAATCTATCTATCAATTTGTATATTTATCTATTTTTAAATATGTCTAAAAATATGTCTATCAATCTGTCTATCAATCTATCTATATGCATGTCTATCTATATGACTATCTATTTGTCTATTTATCTATCTATCTGTCCGTCTATCTATCTATATTTCTTATTGTCTATATATATGTCTGTCTATCTATCTATTTGTCTATCTAAAAATATATCTATCTGTCTATCTATCTTTCTTTCTATCTATTTATATATCTAAATATCTATCTCTCTATTTGTCTATCTGTCTATCTGTCATTTTTACTATCTATCTTTATATCTACTTGTCTGTCTGTCTATCTATCTATCTATCTATCTATCTGTCTGTCTCTCTATTTTTCAATTTGTTTATCTTTATGTTAAAATATCTATGTGTTTGTTTATCTGCCTGTCTATTTTGTCTATCAATCTATCTATCTATATTCTTATTTATCTACCTACCTATCTTTCAATCATTCTATCTATTCATTTTTCGATTTATTTGTCTTTCAATCAGTATATTTGTGTGTCTATCAATATATCTATCAATCTGTCTATCAATTTGAATATCAATATTTTTAGCTATCTGTCTATCTATATTTATATCTAGCTTTCTATCTGTTTGTATGTCTATCTGTTGATCTATTTCTAGGTATATCTAAAAATATATCTACATGTTTATATATCTATCTATCTATCTATCTCTATCTATCTATTTTTCTACTTGTCTATTCATCTGTCTATTTATTAATCTGTCTTAATGTCTATCTTTTTGTCTATCTATCTATCTTCCAATCTATTTTTTTATCTATTTGCCTATATGTCTTTCCATCACTCTATCCATATGTTTGTCTATCTATCTATCTATTTATCTATACATATATGTATATTTATCTATATATCTATACGTATATGTATATTTATCTAATAATCAATCTTTCTATATATATATATATATATATATATATATATATATATATATCTGTCTATCTATCTATTTTAGTATATATCATTTCATATATCTATAATCATTCTGTATATCTATTTTACTATCTATCAATCTATATTTCTATTATCATTCTATCTATCTATCTATATAACTATCTTTCTATATATTTGTTTATCTATTTGACTATTAATCTTACTATATATCAATTATCTTTCGGTCTATCTATATATATATCTATCTTTCTATCTATAATTCTATCAATCTATATATCTATAAATATATCTATCAATATGTGAATCAATCTATCTATCAATCTGCCTATCAATCTTTCTTTCAATCTGTTTATGAATCTTTCTATCGATCTATCTATCATTCTTGTTATTAATCAAATTATCAATTTGTTTATCTATCTATCTATATATTTATGCATCTATTTGTCTATCGATCCGTATATCAATCAATCATTCTATCTATCCATGAATCTATTAGTCTATCCGTATCCTTATAATCTATCTATCTATCAGTCTATCTATCTATCTTTATAGCAGTATATCTATCTATCTATCTATATGACTATCTATCTATTTATATGTCTGTCTATCTATCTATCTATTCATCTATCTATTTATTTATCTATTTATCTATGTATCTATCTTTCTATCTATCTAGCTATCTATCTATCTAGCTATGTGGCTATTTATCTATCAATCTATCTATCTATCTGTCTATCAATCTATCTTTCTTTCAATCTGTCTACCAATCTATCAATCTATCTATATGTATGTCTATCTATCTATCTATCTATCTGTGTATCAATCAATCTATCTATCTATCTATATATAAGTCTATTTGTTTGTTTATCTATCTATCTATCTATTCCTCTATCTATCTATCTATTTTTTTGTCTATCTATTTATCTGTCTATCTATTTGTCATCTATCGATATATCTTATATATCTATCTCTCTATCTATCGATCTATCTACCTATCTATCTATCGATTTATCTACCTATCTATCTATCTATCTATCTATCTGTATATATTTCAATCAATATATCTATTTATCTATCTATTTATCAACCCGTCTGACTAAAAATCTTTTTATCTATCTATTTATCTATCTATTTATCTATCTATTTGTCTGTCTGTCAATATACCTATATATCTATCTATCTATTTGTCTATTTATCTATATACCTTTCTTTTTATCAATCAATCAATCTGTCTATCTATCTTTCTATCAATCTATCTATAAATCATTATATCAATCAATCTAACTATGTGTGAATCTATCTCTCTATTAATCTACCTATCTATCTGTCTATCTATCTATCTATCTATCTCACTATCTATCTACCTATTGATTTGTATATCTGTGTCTAATATTCTGTGAAAATATCTATCTATCTGTATGTCTGTCTATCTATCTATCTAAATATTTGCCTATAAATCAATCAATATAGCTATCTATATATCTATCTATCCCTCTATTTGTATATCTATCTATCTAATTATTTATTTAGTTATTTAACTATATGTATATCAACCTAACTATAAATCTACCGATCTATCTGTCAATCTATTTAGCAAACTATCTTTCATGTATCTATCTATCTATCAATCTTTCTCTATTTATCTAACTAACTATCTATCTATATATCTACATATCTATCTAACTATTTAACTATCTATCTACCTATATGTGTGTCTATCTATCTTTCTAAAAGTCTATCTATATATGTATATCTATCTACATTTTTATCTATCTATCTATCTATTTGTCTATTTGTCTATCTGTTGTTTTATTTGTTTGTATTCTATCTATTTATCTATCTATCTATCAATGTGTCTATATGTCTGTCTATCTATCTATTTATCTTTATGTCGATCAATCAATGTATCTATATATCGATTTGTCTATTTGTATGTTTATCAATCAATTTATATGTCAATCTATCTATCTATATGTCTACCTAACTATTAAATTATTTATCTATCTAGCTAGATATCTAATTATCTATATGTTTGTCTATCTCTCTATATGTATTTTTCTCAATTTATCTATAAGTCTATAAATTTATCTATCTATATATCAATCTATCTATCTATATATTTGTCTATCTATTTAACTATCTATCTATTTATCTATCCATCTATATTTCCATCAATATTTCTATTTATCTATCTATCTATATGTTATCTATCTATTTATTTATCTATCCTTCTATCTATCTACCTTTCTATCTATCTATATATCTATATGTCTATATATATACCTATCTATTTGTCTGTCTGTCTATCTGTCTATATATATTTTAATCTTCTAAGTTCTATCAATTTATTTATTTGTCGATCAATCTATCTAAATATCTATGTATCTTTTTGTCTACATATCTTTCTTTCTATATATATCTATCTATCAATCTACGATTCAATCTTTATTTCTATCTGAAAATCTATCTGTCTATCTTTTTTTCTATGAATTTGTCTATTTATCTATCTATCTATCTTTAAATTTCTATCTAAATATTTATCTATGTATGTATATATATATATATATATATCTAATAATTTGTCGATTTATCTGTCTATCTACTATCTATGCATTTATTTATCTATCTATCTGTGTATAAATTTGTCTATCTGGCTGTCAATTGATATGTCTATCAATCTATCTATTAATTGATCTATCAATCTATATATTTATCTCTCTATCATTTTCATTATCTATCTATTTATCTATCTTTCTATTTGTCTGTCTCTTTATCTATCTATCAAACTATCTATCTTTTTGTCTATCTTTCTATCTATATATCTGCCTTTCTATCTATCTATCCGCGTACCTATCTTTCTGTCTGTCTATATATTTGTTTGTCTTTATTTTTGCCTATCTAATTATTTGTCTATCTATGTGTGTGTATATATATATATATCTATCTATTTATATGTCTATCTATTTGTCTATCTATCTATATATAATATCTATCTGTCTATCTATCTATATCTCACTCTGTCTATCTTTTTGTCTCTTTTTGTCTATTTATCTCACTATCTTTCTATCTATCTATTTGTCTATCTATCTGTCTAATAATTTATCGATCTATCTATCTATATACTATCTATCTATTTTTTTAATTATCTTTCTATAAATATATCTATCTATCTATATATCTGCCTTTCTATCTATCTATCTGCGTACCTATCTTTCTGTCTGTCTATATATTTGTCTGTCTTTATTTTTGCCTATCTAATTATTTGTCTATCTATGTGTGTGTATATATATATATATCTATCTATTTATATGTCTATCTATTTGTCTATCTATCTATATATAATATCTATCTGTCTATCTATCTATATCTCACTCTGTCTATCTTTTTGTCTCTTTATGTCTATTTATCTCACTATCTTTCTATCTATCTATCTGTCTATCTATCTGTCTAATAATTTGTCGATCTATCTATCTATATACTATCTATCTATTTTTTTAATTATCTTTCTATAAATATATCTATCTATCTATCTATAAATCAATCAATCAATCTACCTATCTAATTGTCTATATATCGATCTATATGTCTATATATCTACCAAATAATCTATCGATCTATCTTTCTGTCTGCTATCTATATATTTATTTATCTATTTATCTATAAATCTATCTATTTATAAATCTATCTTTCTACCTATCAATCAATCTATCAATGTGTCTAGCAATCAGGGTATTTATCTATCTATCAATTTGTCTATCTATCTATCTATTATTCTATCTTTATATCTGTATATTAGACTTTCTAACAATCTATCTCTTTTCTTATCTATCTACCTATTTGTCTGTCTCTCTATCCATATGTCTATCTTTATGTTTGTCTATTTTATTTTCTATCTTTGTAACTGTATATCAATCAATCAATCTATCTATCTATCTAATTGTCTATCTATCTATATATCTATCTATTTTCTCTATATTTCTGTCTATCTATCTATCTATATATATATATTTGTCTATATATCTATCAATTTTCTATTTATCTTTCTATTATCTATATGTATATCGATCTGTATATCAATTTTTCTATATATATATATATATATATATATATATATATATATATATATATCTATCTATATCTATCTATTTATATATCATCTATCTATTTATCTATTTATATATATCTATCAATCTAATAATTTATATACCTATATATATATATGTGTATCTGTCTATCTATCTATCTATCTATCTATCTATTTATCTATCTATCTATCTATCTGTCTATCTATTTATCTATCTATCTATCTATTTGTCTATCATCTATCTAACTATCTATTTATTTATGTATTTATCAATCATACAATCTATCTACCTATCTATCTATCTGTCTATCTATCTTTATATCTATTTGTCTATCTTTTATCTATGTATCTATTTGTCTGTCTATTTTTTTATCATTATGTCTATCTATTTATCTATCTTTTTTTTTCTATCTATCGATCTATGTATATATCTAACTATATTTCTAAGTATCTTTCTATCAATCAATCAATCAATCTAGCAATATGCCTTATATCCGCATATATATATATCTGTTTATATATCTATCTATCTATCTATCTGTTTATCTATGTGTGTCAATCTATCTTTTATCTATCAGTCTATCTTTTTGCCTTTTTATCAACCTATTTATTTGTCTCTGTCTATGTCTATCTATCAATATACTATCTATATGTTTATCTTTCAATCTTTCTAAATATATAAATATATCTGTATCTTTTTATGTATATCTATTTGTATATCTATTTGTCTATTTATCTATCTAACGATTTGTCTATATATTTATCTTTCAATTTATCTATCTGTTTACTTTTTTGGATATCTAACTATTTATCTATCAATTAGTCTTTCTATCTATCTATCCATCTATAACTTTATCTGCCTATCTAATTAAAAATCTCTCTATCTATTTATGTATCTATATATCTATCTATTTAACAACATTATCAATCAATCAATCTATCGTTCTATCTATCTATCTCTCTATCTCTCTAACTATGTGGCTATATATTTGTTTATCTATCTTTTTATCTATCTATTTATTTATCTATCTATCAATTTGTCAATGTTTCTATCTAAAAACCAATCATTTTATTTGTCTATCTATCTATTTATATAACTATCTGTGTATGTATCTATTTGTCTATCAATCTATAAATCTATCATTATATCTATCTATATATCTATTGATCTATATATCTATCTATCTATTTATTTATCTATCTATCTGTCTATTTATCTGTCTATTTATCTATGTATCTATCTGTCTATCTATCTATATGCTTGTCTATCAATCTATCATATATATGTCAATCAATCAATCAATCAATCTTTCTTTCTATATATCTATCTATCTATCTATTTGTTAATCTATTTTTCTCTTTATCAGTCTATCTATCTATCTATCAATTAGTCTATCAATCTGTATATCAATCTGTCAACCTATCTATCTATTTAAAAGTCTATCTATTTTAATATCTATCTATCAATCTATCTATCTATTAATCTATCTATCTATATATATTACTATCTATATATCTTTAAATCTCTATCTATGTATCTGTCTAATATTCTATCTATCTATTTTTTATATATTTATTTATCTATTTATCTATCTATATATCTATCTATCATTGTCTATCTATTTAACTACCTATCTATCTAACAATCTATCTATCCATCTATCAATATGTCTATAAATCTCTTTATTAATTTATCTATTAATTTATCTATCAATCTTTATATCATATTGTCAATCATTATATGTAGCTATTTGTCTATCTATCTTTCTATCTATCTATTTCATTATCAATTTGTATATCTAGTTGTTTATCTATCTATCCTTATATCTATTTATCTCTCTCTATCTATCTATCTATCTATATATTTTCTATCTATCTATCAATCTATCTATCTGTCTATCTATATGTTTAATTATTAGTCTATCTAATAGTCTATAAATCTATATAGCAATATGTCAATCTATCTATCTAAAAATCTATCTATTAATATCTCTATCAAACTATCTATATATCTGCCTATCTGTTATGTGTTTATCTTTTTGTCTATATATAAGTTTGTCAGTCATTCAGTCTGTCTATCTATTTGTCTATCTATTAAATTGGTTGCCTGACTATTTGTCTATCTATAAGTTTGTCAATCATTCAGTCAATCTGTCTATTTATCTATTTGTTAAACTGCCTGCCAGACTGTTTTCGTTTCTGTCAAACTCACTAACTGACTATATGTCTTTCTAACTGTCTATCTATTTTTCTATTTGGTAGTCTATTTATTTGTCTATTTGTCTATCTATCTGTCTGTCTATCTATCTATCTATATATCTATCTGTCTATCTATTTGTCATACTATTTGTCAATCTGTCTATCTATATATCGATCAATGTATCTGTCTATCTATCTATATGTCTATCTATCCTTATATCTATTTGTCTATCTATATGTCTATCAATTTGTCTATATATATATATATATATATCAATTTTTTAAAATATCTATCTATCTAACTCTCAATCTTCCTATCTATCTGTCTATATATATGTCTATCTATATATATATCCATCTATTTATCTTTCTGTCTGTCTGTCTATCTATTTGTCTATCTATAAATCTATTTATCTAGATATTTGTCTATCTGTGAATCTATTTATCTATCTATAAGTATATATATGTATGTGTCTATCTCTTTATCTATGTATCTATCTGTTGATCAATCTGTCTATATATCTATCTATCTATTTGTATATCTATCTATCTTTATATCTATTTGTATATCTATTTGTCTATCAATTTGCCAATCTATCTATCTATTTATTTGGGTATCTATCTGTCTAAAGATCTATTAATCAACTTTATCAATATGTATATCAATCTACCTGTTAATCTATCTATCTATTAGTCTATCTATATGTCTACCAATCTATCTATCTATCTATCTAGTTATTTATTAATCTATATATATGTATCTATCTTATAATCTAATAATATATATATATATATATATTTATATATATCCAAGTATCAATTAATTAATCAATTAATCAATATGTGTGTCTATCTATCTATCTTTACTCTATTTATCTAACTAACCATCTGTTTATCTATCTATCTTTCTATATATTTATTTGTCTATCTATCTATTTATGTATCTATCATTGTCTATCTATTTATCTATTTATCAAACTATCCATCTATCAATCTATCTATCAATCTATCATTCTATTTGTCTAATTATGTGTCTATCTTTTTATCTGTTTATCTATTTATATATCTTTGTATCTATCAATTTATTAATCTGACTATCAATCTATTTATGAATCTATCATCAATCAATCATTCTATCTATATATCCATCGATCTGTTTATCTATTTATCTACTTATTTTTATATCTATTAGTTTATCTATCTATTTGTCTGTCTATTTATTTATCTATCTTTCTATCTATAGATATCTCTATCTATCAACATGTATATTAATCAATCAATCTAACTATCTTTCTATCTATGTATCTTTCTATCCATGTATCTTTCTATTTATCTATCTATCTATCTATTAATATATCTTTGTTTCTATATGTCTATCATATATTTGTCTATGAATGTGTCTATCAATCTATCCACACTACTACAAAGACAATAATCAAAGACGCTTAAAAAACGTCATTATATATATATATATAATGTCGCTTATCGATAGCATCATCTGCTAGCGAGACATAAAAAGTCTATACATATAATGATGTTTTTTTTGCAGTGTCGTTGAAAAATACCTTGACGCGAAAATAAAGTGTCATTTTTATTAACTTTGACACTTAGTAAAAGCATCAAGGATGATTATGATTTAAATAAATTTAAATTTAATAATTATTGTAAATATATTTTCACCTGTTATTGTAATACTGCATGCATATAAGAACAATATTCTTTACAATCCATACCAAAAATACAGTTTTCCGATACAAAGGGGAACTCGGACTTCATACAAATCAAAAAAATATATATTACACAATTTCAAAATTCATTTCTTAAATTCAATTCAAAATTTCTGATATATGCAACCCTTGTTTGCCTTAACTCCATAAAATTGGTTCCTGCTAGCAAGACAAAGTTGAGAGTTAATTTCCAAATAATGTAACTTTCATACAAAAAGATGAACAATAAATACTTACACTTGTAGAAAAAAAGTTATTATAGAGCATTGGAAAAAAATAGGAATGATAACAACATATCATAAAAATAATTTATATAACAATTGACATATACGATTAAACAAATTTAACAACAAAAAAAACAAAGTTAGTAGTAATGGATAAAATATAAAGCATGAGATGTATCAATTATGGCATAAAAGTATATAAAATTTTTTTTATTACAAAACAATAATAATTCATTTAAAACCTGTAGGTGTGTAGTGAGTTTAAAGATCTCACAAACAACTTGAAAAAACACGACAAAAACCAATTAAATATAATAAAATGAAAAGTTAAATTACTTTCCATCTTCCCAACACATCAAAAAAACTCGATGAGATGCTATGTAATGTAATTTCAAGTTCTATTTGATTACACAAATATAGTAATCCAATCAACTTATAGTTCTAGATATATTAATAAAATATTGGCTACATGAAAAAAAAATTGTGCCTTGAAATAATAATTGTGTTTTTTATGGGTGAAAAGGTAATTTACCCTATTGTGGTAAAGTATTGAAGCCAAAAGTTGATATCACAATTTTTTCCATTGTCAATCTACAAAAAAAATCTATGGTTGACAGCATAAACAAAAGATAGTATGAAAACATAAAAATTGTAATAACATATTCATGTTTTGAATATATAATTGAAAGTGAAGTAATAATTTTGATCTCATTAAAAAGATACTTTTATTATCACAATAGTTCATGGGTCAATTCCAAAGAAAAGCAAATGGTCTCGAATCATTTGAGGAGTATTTAAAATCATATTACCACATTGTAAGCATGGATATTTAATGGAAGGTTTATTACTAGAATTTTGTAATGCAAATGTAACAAAGCATTCAACTCCATCTTCATATTCCTTCGATCTTCTATCCTTTGAGATCCATGAACGATCCATTTTTAAAGAAAAGATTAATTCCAATAGATATCACACTTCAAATGGAAGAAATTATCAATAGTCCAATGTTATTCATTGTGCAACCTCTTATTTATCTGTTAAAAGAAAATTCAAAAATCAATTTAATAAAATATATAAATGCATGTCAGATATAAGATAGAAAAGATGAGCATTATATTTTGTATTATTGTTGAATTTGTTAAGATAGGCAAAATTATTAAAATAATATTTAAAAATGAGAAATTATTTCTCACAGTAAGTTTGCTTCATAGAAAAGAAAATTATTTAATCAAAAAAATATCATTTAATTATACTTTAAATTAAAGTAAAATATGATAAAAGTCATTTTATAAATATGACATTAAATGTCTCTAGGTCCTTAAGCTAATTAATTTTGAAATGGCATAACGATAGAACACACATTTTTATGAAATATAGCCTCATTTTTTTTTCATTTATGTCACTGTATGATAAACAGAGGACGAGAGAACAAATAGAATAACATGTATAAAAATGAAACGAGATAAAAAAAAGAATGGATAAAGACCTGCTCAATGCCAACAACAAAAATTGCCCACTCTTTATCTCTTGTAATTATCAAATTGGACCTTACAAAATGAACTAGAGACTGAGCCTGAAAATGGGAAATGGAAACAAAATCATTATTACTCTTTGGGAAAATAGTAGCCTGAAAATAGTGAGCATATAACTCAACTAAGGCAAAATCACCAACAAAACCAGCACCAATATCACAAAATCTGCATAGAATGATGAAAACATAACTAATTAAACTTCACAAAATAGCAACACAAAACACGATGCTGAATATATGATTCATAAGTCATGTACAACTCCACTTTCAACAGTTTGTAAATCAAAGCCGTGTAGAAACTGATAACAAGATTATTTGAACTACAATTTCTATCTTTCGATCACAATTTTAACTCCTTTTCATCTTTTTATTCTGTCATGCCAATCTATAAAAAATATCAGTATAACAAGGGTAGCCTTTAGGCATCATGCATTTTGGTAACATATATACTAATTTAACAATAAAGGGCGGCGAGGACCTATCGTGCACCACGTAATAATCTATTCACTGAGATAACGTGCGAGAATACAACAACCTTGAGGAAGAAAGATATAAATAAGCAAAGAGATTTCCATCCCTAAGAGAAATGAAAAATGATGCCATAGAGAAGCACGTCTAGATAAATCCTCTCCCATAACCAAAAATGAGAACATAATGTTTATTTTTCCCCCCCAATCTCTTTCTCTCTACTTGTGAATTATGATAAGTTTATGCATAATATAAGATGCAAAATAGAAGAATTTGGAAGAAGATACGAATAAATGCAAAATGATCGGAATACGTTAACATTCAGTTCTTAGGTTAACCTCGTCAATTCCAGTGATTCAATGCACTTTTATTTGATAAAAGTCAAAAGTATGGAAGAGCTGATACAATTATAAACTTAATGGAGAAACTTACAGGATGCTGCAAATATGGCCAATGATATCGAAGACGCGAGCTTGAACCCAAGCTGTTGGAAATGGCCGAACGTGATGAAGAAGAAGCACAACTCTTTTTAGTGATAGATTCTTCAATATATTAAATTAAGTTAAAAATAATATTAAATTTTTCACATAATTTTATTAAATCACCTTATATTTACATTATATTTTTATTTCTTTTAGGGATAAATTAAATATTAACAAATTAATTTTAAAATTAAATATTATTACTTATTTTATAAATAAAAAACTTTATTTTGAATGTTTAAATATTTAGATATTTTTTAATTTTATCATAAGTTTCTGTTTATTTTTAATAAATAATTTTCAACTAAAATTTGATAATTTTTTTTATTTGTATAGAGTAAAAATAAAAATATTATTAATTATTTAAAAAAAATAAATAAGAAATTAGTTAAAAATCAATAAATTCAAAATTAAATTTTTCACATCCACGACACTAATAAAAGTGACAAGGTTTTTAATTTTCAGCCCCTTATTCCTTGGAAATTTTTAAGGAGGTAAGAAATTTTCCTAACCTATTAGTCTTAACAATGAAAGATCTAGTAAGTGTCATTAAATGTATAATTATAAATATAATAATGACATTTTATGAAAGCGTCAAGATATAAAGCATCATTAATTTAAAGTTTTGTTAAATTAACAATGACACTTCTAGTAAGTGTCATAAAAACCGAATACATTGTTGAAATAATGATGGTTTTATAAAAGTGTCATTAAATGTCCAATTACAAATAGAATAATGATATTTTGTGAAAGCGTCAAGGAATAAAATGTCATTAATTTGTTGTTTTATAGTAGTGTTATCTTTTTATAATATTTTTGGAGACAAAAAAATTAGAACCTATAAACATTAAGTTTGTTTTTTCTTAAGTTACAGAGGCAGAAAAAATTAAGAATATTTTTTTTCTTAAGTTATAGAAGCATAAAACTATATGCAAATATTTAGTATTTGAAATCAATAAAACCGTAAAAATTTAATTAGTAAAAGAACAAAGTTTACACAGACTATTTATTGTTTCATTAATGCTGTAGTGTCAAAATCATATAAGTGATTTGAAAATAGAAGAAAAAAGAAGGAAAATTGGGAGAAAATTTAAAAATAATCAAACCCAAATATTCTGTAAAAACCAAACTCCACCAGTGGTAATCAAATTGAGAGAGATAGAGATATGTATATACAATTCTGAAGAAGAAAAGCAATGACAATATTACTGGTAACAAGAAGAGGAAGATTTTATAGGTTGGTCCTATAGTCCCATTTTGATTCTTCTCTCTTCGTCGTTCACTAAAAGAAAAATCCCATATAGCTAGGTAAAATTTTTTAGCTAAATGGGCATTTTCAATCACTAAATGGGATATAATGACGGATTAATGATGAAATTATTCACAGTTTAAAGTACTCGTTGCTAAAATTTAGCGAGGGAAGGTGTCCCTAGCTAATAATTTAGCGAGGAAAAAATCCCTAGCAAACAAAATAGTTTTTCTAGTAAAATTAGCAAGCTAAATAAAAGTTTTCGCCGCTAAACAAATATGACGACGGAATTTTTTCCAATCTAAAGTGCTCGTCGCTAAATATTAGAGACAGAAATAGTCGTTAGCAAAATAAATTTAGCAATGGTAAAAATTACTTGCTAAAATAAAATATCCCTTCTTAATTAGCTAGGGAATATTCCCTAGCTATTTTAATTTCAAACTATTTTCAGAATTTAATTTATTTTAAAATTTGTTAATTAAATAATTTAATATATTTATATTAAATTGAATAAAAATAGAAACTATAAATGTTAATTTATAATTAACAAAAAATAAAATTATTTAATAACTTATTTTAATACAATATTTTACATATTTAAAACAAAAAAAAATAACAAAATTTTATTACATCTTATTCATCAATGTATCTACTGATAGTGCATAAAGTATAATCTATCCATGCATTGATGTTGCTTTCTCTTCATCTGGTGCTCCGATCACCATTTTTCTGATGTGAAAAAGCTGTCTGAGTCACGGCACATCATGTCTAATAAAAAATTCTTTCACTTATACTAGCTTTGTATGGAGAACAATGCGGTACCATATTTGTAAGAAATTTAAACAACTCAATCAAATCAAAATAAATAAAAAAAGTTATGTTTTGATAAATATATAATACTGCAGCATATATGCACATATATACTAGCATTTTATTCGTGTATATATTAACGTAGTATATGTACATAAAAACTGTAGTATTATGTGCACATATATACTGAGTACAAATATACTCAGTATATATGAACATAAATTACTGTAGTATTATATGTATGTATATACTCAGTATATACGTACGTATATACCACATTTGTTTCTATTGCTGCTACTCCCACTACTACTACCACTCCTACCGTTGCAGCCATCATTGCTGCCACCACTGCCGCTGGTGTCACCACCACTGCTGCTGCTGCTATTGCATCTTCCACCACTACGACCACTACTACCACTGCCACTGCTGCCACTACTGCTGCTGCTAATAATAAAAGTTGGGTGGGCGATGATTCTTGACTGATGAACTTCTATACCAACCACTCGTTTTGAGATTGAGTGAATTTTTGATGAGACGGCGAGCTGCTTCATCAAAATAGGACTCGATATTCTTCCTGGACTAGAATTATACAATAATACATGAGCATCATTATCATCATCATCATCCTAAGTCCTAGTACAATTAGAACCAATCATTGTAGAACCAAGAGTAAGAAAACTTATTTACTCATATGTTCGCTTTGTACCATGTGATAATTGCATATCAACACAAATACTAAGATTTTTAAGACCAACCTTTATCTGCTTGGCTGGCCTGGACCAGAAATATCGTCATCCCACATCTTTTGGGAAATTCTAATATCCATGGCTTTTATTACCTACATCAGTAAGCAATGCATGATGATGACCAGACCAACCTGAGCAATTATATATTCAAAAGTGTCTGTGTGTAAATGGGTGTGTATGAATGATAATATATAGATGTCTACAAATAAATATATGGACCCACTTATGTATATACTTGGTATATACGTAGATATATACTCAGTATATATGTATGTTTATACCAAGTATATTTGTATGTATATACTATAGTATTATATACACGTATAAATACTAACATTGCCTTGGATGACACACACACATGTACTTTAATGCAAATACACATGTCATCAAAGACAACAGAAGAAAATAATCTAAGACATAAAAAATACGCATATAGGTCTCTCAGACATGGTTAGCATTTCTAGTTCTTTTTCCTTTGGTACTCAACACAGGTAAAAAACATTGTTACACTTGCACATGAAGCATAACATACTACATTTACAAACCAATAACCAATAACAAGCAGTCACATATCTCTACTGTGATGACCAAATGTGAACTACGATGATGCAGATTTGCACAAAATAAAAGTGTTAAGAACAAACCCACGTTTGCGTGGAATTACTTTTTTTTGGTTCATCTCACAGCTTCAGAAGCTAAGGTATTGTTCTCAGCACCATAGAAGATCAGCCAAGTCTTTTACATACCTATAATAGGCTAAAACTCTACCCAAAAAATTCGGGGACACAAAAACATATTCACAGATATATAAAAATAGTTATTATAGACATGAACAAATACAAATTAAAGGTGACAGTTATATAGCTTCAACAAAAATTTAATAAAATAATTTAATATTTTTATATTAAATTGAATAAAGATAGAAACTATAAATGATAATTTATAATTAAAAAAATTATTTTATAAATTATTCTAATATAATATTTTACATTATTAAAACAAAAAAAATAATAAAATTTTATTACATCTTGTTCATCAATGTATCTACCAATTGTGCATAATGTATAATCTATACGTGCATTGATATTTCTTTCTCTCCATCTGCTCCTCCGATCACTATTTTTCTACTACGACAAAGCTATCTGAGTCACGACACATCATGTCTAGTGAAAAATCTTTTCACTTATACAAGCTTTGTATGAGGAACAATGTGGTACCATATCTATAAAAAATTTAAACCACTCAATCAAATCAAAATAAAAAATGTTTTGATAAATATATAATACTATAGTATATATGTACATATACTAGCATTTCACTCGTACATATATTACGGTAGTGTATGTACATAAAAACTACACTATTATGTGTACATATATATTGAGTACAAATTAGGACCTGATATATACTAGCATTTCATTTATACGTATTTCTCTGCCAAGCACTCATTTTGAGATTAAGCAAGTTTTTGACGAGATGGGAAGTTGCTTCTCCCAAAATAGGACCCGATATTCCTCCTAGACCAAATTTACATGGCACTACATGAGAATAATAATAATAATCATCATCCTAAGCCCTAGTAGAATTAGAATCAATCATTGCAGAACTAAGAGCAAGAAAACTTATTTACTCATACGTTTGCTTTGTACCATGTGATAATTACATATTAACACAATTACAAATATTTTTAAGACCAACCTATTTCTGCCTGGCTGGCCTGGACCAAAAATATATTCATCCTACAGCTTTAGGGAAAATCTAAGATCAATGGCTTTTATGACCTGCATCAGTAAGTAATGCATGATGATGACTAGACCAGCCCGAAGAATTATATATTCAAAAGTGTGTCTGTGTGTAAATTAGTGTGTATGTATGATAATATATATATGTTTGCAAATAAATATATGCACCCACTTTGTATATATTTGCTATATACATATGTATATACTATAGTATAAAAGTACATATATACCGAGTATATATGTACGTATATACTATAGTATAAAAATAGTTATATAGTGAGTATATAAACACGTATATACTATAGTATATATGTATGTATATACTGAGTGTATACATACAAATATACTCAGTATATACAAATATATATACTCGGTATATACTTACTTATATACTCAGTATATACATAGATATATACTCAGTATATACGTATATTTATACCATGTATATATGTACGTATATACTTTAATATTATAAGTACGTATATATATACTCACATAGCCTTGGATGACACACACACTTTTACTTTAATGCAAATAGACATACCATCAAAAATAATAGAAGAAAATAATCTAGGACGTAAAAAACACGCATATAGGTCTCTCTGGCATGGTCGGCATTTCTAGTTCTTTTTCCTCTGATACTCCATGCAGATAAAGAACATTGTCACACCTACAAAATGGAGCATAACATACTACATTTACAAACCAATAACTGATAACAAGTAGTTGTAGATCGGAACTATGACGGTGCAGATATGAACTACAATGACGTAGATCTGAACTGCGATGACACATATCTAAACTATGACGATGCAAATATAAATTGTGACGACACAGATCTAAATTGCAATGATGCATATTTGAACTGTGATGACGAAAATCTACACAAAATAATAGTGTCAAGAACAAACCTACTTTTGCATGGAATTAATTTTTTTTGGTTCATCTCACATCTTCAAAAGCTAAGGTGTTGTTCCCAGCACCATGGAGGACCAGCCAAGGCATTTACATACCTATAATAGACTAAAACTCTACCCAAAAAATCTGGGCACACACAACCATATTCATAGATATATAAAAATAGTTATCATAGACATGAACAAACATAAATTAAAGTTGAAAGTCATATAGTTTCAACACATTCGTAATTGTCACTTGTGGCTCGACTTATGAGCATGAAGTTAGAAAATCATATGTCTGAGAAATTATTTGATCAGGTCATAGAACTGATGAAGTAGATTATTCTGGATAATAATTTGGTCACTAATAACTTTTAATGCAACAACAAATATCTTATATCTACTCATAGTTAGCAGGCTTGATGTGATAGATAGCATTTCTAGTTCTAGTAGAGAAACCACATAAGAGAGGCTAGCACAAATGCACCAGCTAATTATGAGGATGATTTTGTTTTAAATGATGATTAAAGAATATTATTTTTTTGTTTAAACCATGAGACTTTAGTATCAAAATTATTTTTGAACTATTTTTAATTTTTGTTAATTTTAAAGAACAAGGAATCGAAGAAAATGGAGGAAGAAAATGAGATAGGTAAAAATTTTTCAGGGTTAAATATGTCATGGTGAAGTTAATTTGTAATGTATCTAAATAAATATTAATGCTTCATAGCTTTTGATGATGAATCAAAGCCGAGAGAGAAGCAAAAACCTTCCACTATAAGAAAAAGCCCAAATAGCTAGGAAAATTTCCTAGCTAAATGGGGGGTTTCAATCGCTAAACAGGAAATGACGACGTGTTATCGACGAAAGTTTTATCAAGCTAAAGTGGTCACCGCTCAAATTAATGAGGGAAAGTGTTGCTACCTAGAAAATTTTAGAAACGGAAAATTTCTTAGCTAAAATAAAGATTTTTCTAGCTAAATTAACAAGAGAAAAATCCTTGGCTATTTTTATTTCAAAACTATTTTCAAAATTTTATTTTTTTTTCAAAAATTTTAATTGAATAATTTAATATTTTTATATTAAATTGAATAAAAACATAAACAATAAATGATAATTTATTATTTAACAAAAAATAAAATCATTTAATTAATTATTCTGATACAATATTTACATAATTAAAACAAAAACATAACAAAATTTTATTACATTTTTTTCATCAATGTATCTACCGACAGTGCATAAAGTATAATCTATCCGTACATTATCATTGCTTTCTCTCCCTTAGCTCCTCTGATCACCATCTTTCTACTATGACAAAGTTGTCCGAGTCATGGTGCATCATGTCTAGTAAAAAATTCCTTCACTTATACAAGCTTCGTATGAGAAACAATGTGGTACCATATCTGTATGAAATTTAAACTAGTCAATAAAATCAAATAAATAAATAAATAAAGTTATGTTTTGATAAATATATAATACTGTAGTATATATGTACATATATACTATAGTGTATATGTACATATACTAGCATTTCACTAGTTACATATATTACAGTAGTATATGTACATATAAACTACAGTATTATATGTACATATATACTTTGTAAATATATACTCAGTATATATTTACATATAATACTGTCGTATTATATGTACATATACTGAGTATATGTATGTATATATTGAGCATATACATACGTATATACCGAGTATATACGTACGTATATATTGAGAATATATATATGTATATTCTCAGTATATACATACATCTATACTCTAGCATATATGTAAGTATATACGGTATATACATAGGTATATACGGTATATATGTAGGTATATATGGTATATACATAGGTATATACTTCTACTTTTGAATGCTTTTATGTATCAAAACATACCATATGAGACTCTATTTAGTTTTAGTGTCCCTTTATGAAGACAATTGTAGGACTCTCAAATCTTACTCTTCTTCCTACAGCTCTGCCCTACATATAGATGGGAGTGTGACTTTGATCTTCACTTATTACACGTACCACTATAACAGAATTTAGAGATTGCTTGCCAACCCTGATGTGATAAACTCAATGATAGGAAAGGGTCGTGGACCACTCAAGAAGATGAATAACTCATCAACTTTATCCTCACCAATGGCTAGTGCTATTGGAGAGCCATCCCAAAGCTCGCCGGATTACTACGGTGTGGCAAGAGCTGCCACCTTCACTAGACTAATTATCTTCGCCCAGGCTTAAAAAGAGGACTTCTTACTGTCTCTGAAGAATAGCTGGTCAGCAATCTTCATGCTTGTCTAGGCAACAAGTGAGCTTAATTTCTTTATTTTTTTTTTCTTTGCGCACACACAATCATATATCGACAATCCCATACTTTGATCATCATATGTAAACAAGATTTGTATGCTTTACTTTAACATTTAAACTAGTGATAATTTAGTACTAAATTTTTTTTATGTGCCAACTAAATTTATAAAATGCCTAGGAATTCAATGAATTGTTTTGTTTTGTTTTGTTTTGAACAGGAGTAGGGCTGTTGTAACTAGATTTTGGTCAACCCATATATCAATAATCCCATCAGAGAAAAAATCAAGTTCGGGGTGAAGTTTTTCCTGGTGTATGCATATTCTCAGTATATACGTACGTATATACTACAGCATATACGTACTTATATACTCGGTATATATGTACTTATATATTGTATTATATACATAAATATATACTGTAGTATATACATATGTATATACTCAGTATATATGTACTTATATACTATAGTATATATGTACGTGTATACTACTGTATTATATGTACGTATACATAAACACTTAGCCTCAGGGGACACACACACACATGAGAAGAATTAGTAAAATAAATCACATGATAGATAAACATCTGCTTATCCCTAAATTTCCACGAGAAAGAATAATACCATCTGCTTCTAAGAACAAATGAAGGAAAAAGTTTGATTTAAAACAAAACAATTTCCTTTTATTGTTGCACTTTCAGAAACATCCATATTATTTGGCATGCTAGAATGTACAATAGGAGACCACCATCTAATCATGTATAAAAACTAGAGGCTAAGCCAGAAAGAGTAGGTTCATATGCCTTTGAGAATTACTATGGAAACAACTATCCTACACATTTTCAATCTTGGCAAAAATCTGGGTTTGACTAAGGTCTCCAAGCTAAGAATGATACTCACGTGCCTGTGCTACAACACATAATTGTTTCCCACATAGAATGCATCAATAAACAGCTTCACAAAAAAATATCACTGGTGGAGCTTAAAAATATATTTAAAGAAAATAACATGCACAAACACATACATATAGATGATGGATGTGTGTGTGGATAGTTTTATGCATGCTAACATACACACCTATATACAGATGTAACATGTTACAGTATACCTAATTTCATGCAGAAGAATGAATAGTGCAAAAAAATATAGGTCGTGTCTTTTTGTGATGATGAGTGTCTTCATCAAAGGATAATAGATCTCAAGTTCAAAACTAAACAGATAATGCATCTCAAGTTTTCAAGGAAAAGATCATCAAAATATTACTATCTCTCAAACCTCAGGCTAAGTGGGAGACTTTTGCATTGAGTAAGATCTTTATTAATAAATAAAAATTATGAACTCAACTAATACAAGTTTGAGAAAAATATTGCAATAATTATGATTTTGTTGATTATTAAAGATTATTTTGTGGTAAAATATATTTTACAAAGAAAACTTTTGTGGAGGGGCTAGCACAAAATTATGTACTACAAAATTATTGAGAAAATGTTTATGCACTAATAAGAGTTGATAAACATATTCTCAATTTTTAAAGATTAGAAACATCACATTAAAGAAGCTTCTCTGCTGCAACAAACTATGATTCTGAAAATGATTGTACAATAAGAGGAAGAACTACATCATTAGAATTACATGTCAAACATTCTCAAAGTGGCGGGTGTATGACAAGGAGAGAAAATCAATTTTATTTTGCACACCTCAAGTGCTGATAACCTTGAACACAACCAATACAGAACAATGAAAATGTAAACATTCTCCAAATTCCAAAAGTGAAATCAATGAAAAAGATTGACCCGCCTATCTTGAGCAGAATGTGTAAGCAGCTTGATATGGATTTGAGAAACATGCAAGGTGAACAGTGAGCCTGCCAAAGTTGTAGAGTTCTTTATCACACAAACCACATCATTTTCCCTTACCTCGTATACCCTACTTGTTCACTCAAGCACATGAGACGTACATGAGCATAACATTATTTTGGGATTAGAGCATTCTAAATCATTAACCCATTTTAATGTTGTATGCACATGCTAGACAACCATGAAAGTATTCATTACCTCCTGCCAGACTAAAGTATTTTCACTTCCTTTGAACAAGTACTAACTAAAAAAAATGGTGTTCCCTGGTTGAACAGCCTGCAAAGAAAGAAACAATTTTCTCTGTAGTGAAATGAATATATAAACACCAAATTAAATAGTGACACAAAAAATTCATATCATTCAAATGAAGTGCAGATAGAAAATTAACAATAAAAATTTGAAGGAAAATAATGGATTTGATGGGTCTCCACTTCTAGTGAGGGCATTTATATTAATCAATATATAACAATAAGTTACAAGGAATGACCTACCAAGCACATCTATTATGTTTATGATCATATTTCATTTAATTCAAAGATCATCAATGCTATGTTTCATTATGATCGTGTCCACCCAAACCATTATAACTCATAAAGTACTAACATTGGACAGGCCATTAAAATTGATGGGCAACAACTCTGACGAAGGTTCTTGTTCATGATCAAGTGTTAAAATAACAAATTCATCAGCCATGAGCGAAATGGATTTCTCATTTCGGTTAATAACCTACAATTTTGCACCCACCGCGTCCAACATAACCTAAAAATTGAAAAGCAAAACTTTAAATTCTTTTTGATTATGATAACTACATCAATAACACAGCAATAACCAAACCAATTAGATGCACGATAAGTAATTCAATTTGAAAAAGAAGAAGTAATTTCATTTTGATAGTATGTTGTTCCCCTTATGACAGATATATGTAATCATAGCTAAAAAAAACATACAACATAAAACTTCTTAGTGCTCTTGATCATGGACTTTTGGTTCTCCAATGTCTCTTGGTGATATTATGCATCACCCCATAAAAAATCAAATCTCACCCACTGCAAAATGAAACTCGGCAATGAAATTTAATCAGTTCTCATTGAAAAGAAAACCCACGAAAAAGGAATACTAAGTACTACCAGACATTCTGACATTGAGGCATCAAGAAATGGTGTTGATGATTTGAGACTTGGGGCCTAACGTATCGAAAATCTTTGTCATTGCAAGTAAGATATTCTACAACGCAATAAACAAAATCAAAAAATTGCAGCTCTTAACAAGCACATTAAAAGAAATAAAAAATAAGCCATCAAAAACTTATGAGCTTAGATTGCTCAAGAATGGATCCCATCTCTATGGATACCTTGAGAAAAAGATAACTTGAGTTCATATTGACATCTTAATTACCTATTCAATAACCCAATACCTATTTCCCTTCAAAAGATGTGATATGGTGCCTTCAAAGTTTGTGAATGAGCCAGTGGTAACAAGTAACCACCTACCTATTTACAAACAACATCATGAAGAATGCCAAAAAGGTTGGCTGAACAAGTCCCACAGGCCACAGATGAAAGCTGTCAGCCACTAGACTAAAGAAGAGAGTAACCAAGGCCTATTCCCACATGAAATGTATAAATTCTAATGTCTCAATTTATTTATTATTAATATAATATGAAATAATTATAAAAGCATAAAATTTGAATATTTTAGTCATTATAAATTTTAATCTTTGAAGTGTTCATTTAATAACCACACTTAGATATTTATTTTTTAATTCATCAAAATTTTTTTGATGTAATAAAAACTTATATGTATTAATCTTTAAATATCAATTTATTATCTTTTAAATTTTATGAAAATTTTGAATTTTTTTTAATTCAATATTCCAATTCTTTTAGTCATTATTTTTTAAAAGATTCCTATAATCATAAAAATATTTTATGATTATAGGAATAATATTAATATTTACTTGCTTATTCATTAATTCATATATTTTTATAATTTTTTTATTTAATCAAAGAATTATTTATTTTAGAATTTATTAGTAGTTATTTTTATTTATGTTTATTTTTTAATTAAAATATTTTCAAATTTATTATAATATAATAATAAATTATATATTGTTTTTTAATATAAATATTTAAATATCATAGTTAAAAATATTAGAAAAATATTTTGTATAATTTTTTATTTAATTTTTAATCAAAAAAATAGTTATTTTAGTCTTATTTAAGATAAATGTTTATTCATATTTATATATTTATGAAATTTTTTTATAATATCATATTTTTATAATTATACAAGGAGACTGTATCTTTCAAGGATCGCTCATCTATAGACAAAGGCATACCTTTAATATAGAAAATTACAAAAAATATTAAAATAAATAATACTAACAAAATTAAATTATCATAAATTTGTGACAGAAATTATCAAAAGCCCGGGAAAAATCCATAGCTAAATGCAGATAATTATATATAAAATTAAGGAATTATCGCTTCCAATTATATATAAAATTATAAAAAATAAATTCAGATAATTATTTAGCGACAAATTTTGTTTCGATCTAATTAGATAAAGAAATTACGTCCCTAAGTCCATCGCTAAATTCCATACTTTTCTTTGCGTGAAATTTATGAAAATATTAGCGATTGATTTTGTCTAGATCTAAAAATAATTTTACTGAGTATTTATCAATTTAGAAAATATTCATAATATAATTTCTTTGATAGTTGGTTTGGTGTCTACATAAAAGAAAAAAAATATTTAGACATAATATTGATGTCAATAAAGATATATATATTAAAGTATTATAACGAATGTGTTTTATATGTGGGATGTAAAGTAAATTTGTTACATCTATAAAATTCATTAAGATTCAATGTTAAGTTGATATTTTCTTGTCATGGTTATAAATGAGCTGACCGGACAACTATGAAAATAGATACATTGATATATGCTATATATAGATAATATTTTCTTAATAATTGAAACTATAAAAAATTTAAAATTGAAAATTTAGATAGATAGCCATGTTTGAGAGTAAAAAATTTAAAAATAAAAGAATAAAAAATAAAATATTTAATTTGTAACTTTAATTTTAAATTGAAAAAATCAATTTTTAAAAATATAATTATTTTCGAAATTTATGATTTATAATTCAAAAGAAATATTATTTATTTTTAAATATTAACTAATAAACTAAAACAATTGACCAAAATAAAGTATGATAGAAAAATATATGTTAGACTACAAAATTAATAATATTAAAAAAATAATTAATTACTCAATTAATGATTCATAATGTTTAATTTTTATAAGAAAAAATATACATTGGATGGTTGTGATAGATAAGTGCTTGATTAGATGAATGTGCAACTTATTAATCTCTTCTAAGAGATGCAAACTGTAATAAAAAAATCTTCTTTGATAACTTATTAATCTCGACAATATATCCCTAATTTGAATATAAAGAGTTGATCAATAAGATAAATTTCTAACTTACCCAATGAAATTTTTCAAATGACTGCAAATTATTTTCTCTCTGTTGAATCTGAACACATAATGAGAAGCAGATTATAAGACTATGAAATTTGCTCGTGAAACTTCTAATTGCATCATAAAAGACTAATAGACCACATACTTATCTTGTATGGAGCCGGTGGGCTTTCTCTCGAGGCTTGAACACATTGTATGGGTTGGTATCATTAATAGATGGACGAGGGTTCAGAATCAACCACACCCCATGACACGAGCCACTTAGCAAAAACATCAGTAAGATGAAAATAATTCAAAACACAAATAAATAGCAAGTAGCCAATAGAATATGTAAATGCAACTCTCGTGATTCATTAACCACTGAAACTATTATTGATGAGTAATGTGAAAGAAGAATCAAAAGGGCCATGTTGTGCTGGAATGGCCAATTATAGTTTGACATATATGTTTAGTTATATGTTATTATACATATAGTATATATCATTATAAATAATTATATATAGTTAAACATATAGTTATATATAGATTATTCATACAAGTAATTATAAGTAATTATACATAAATGTATACAAAGTTATAAACAAATATATAGATTTACATATATGTATACATATGGTATACATAGTTACAAATATAGTTATATTTAATTATATAGAGTGTTATATAGTTATACAAATATTTATATATAGTTATACACATAATGTTAAACATTAAGGTGTATGTTGTTATACATGTAATTATAAATGTAATTACATGTGGTTATGCATATAGTAACACATATAGTTATACTTATAATTATACATGTAGGTGTATAGATTTTTTCTTTTAATTTTATATATTTATACATATAGTTATGTATAGGCATATATATAGTAAAATATATTTGTATGTATTAATATATAAAAATGTATATTAAATATATGTTGCTAATTATATTTTTAAATATAATTATATATAAAGATTTTATTGATATACATATAGTAAGATACAATTATTTATAGTTATATGTTATTTATATATATAGTATATGCAGTTATAAATAGTTATATATAGTTAAAAATATAATTTAATATAAATATAAATATATAAATATATAAATATAAATATATAAATATAAATAAATAAATAAATATATATATATATATATATTCATTCAATAGTTATATGTAGTTATACATAAATGTATATAAAGTTATAAACAAATATATAGATTTACATATATGTATACATATATGTATACATAGTTAGAAATATAGTTATATTTAATTATATAATGTTTTATATAGTAATACAAATATTTATATTTAGTTATACACATATAGTTAAACATAATATTGTATGTTGTTATACATATAAATATAAATATAGTTACATGTGGTTATACATATAGTTACACATATAGTTAACCGTATATTTATACATGTAGGTATATATATTTTTTCATATAATTTAATATTTTATACATATAGTTATGTATAGGCATAGATATAGCAAAATACATTTTATATAATAATATATTAAAATGTATATTAAATATATGTTGAAAATTATATATTTAAATATAGTTATGTATAAAGTTTTTATAGTTATAAATATAGTAAGATACAATTATTTATAGTTTATACATATAGTATATGTAATTATAAATAGTTATATATATATATATATATATATATATATATATATATATATATATATATATATATATATATATTCATACAAGTAGTTATATGTAGTTATGCATAGATGTATACAAAGTTATACACAAATATATAGATTTACATATATGTATACATAGTTACAAATATAGTTTTATTAAAATATATAGAGTTTTATATAGTTATACAAATATTAATATATAGTTATATAAATATAGTTAAATATATAGAGTTTTATATAGTTTTAAATATATAGTGTTTTATATATATAGTAAATATATAGATTTACATAATGTTGTTATACATATAGTTATACATATAAAATAATACATATAGTTATACTTATTTCATAATGCAGGTAAACATATTTTTTCATATAATTTAATATATGCATACATATAGTTATGTATTGGCATAGATAAAGTTAAATACATTTTTATGTACTAATATATAAAATTATATATTAAATATATGTTGTTAATTATATATTTTTATATAGTTATGTATAATATTTTTATAGTTATACATATTGTAAAAGACAATTATTTATAGTTATATGTTCTTATACCTATAGTATATTTACTTATAAATAGATTTATATAGTTAAAAATATAGTTTTATATATATATATATATATATATATATATATATATATATATTAATACAAGTAGTTATATGTAGTTATACCTAAATGTATACAATGTTATAAACAAATATATAGATTTACATATATGCATACATAGTTACAAATATAACTATATTTAATTACATAGAGTTTATATAATTATACAAATATTTATATAGAGTTATAGATAGATAGACAGATAGATTGATTTAATGATTGATAGATAGAGAGATAGATTAATAAATAGATAAATAGACAAATCGATAAATAGATAGATAGACAGTTAAAAAGATAGACAATTAGATTGATAGATACACATACTGACAGATAGATCAATAAACAAATAATTATATCAGATGATAAACAAATAATTATATCAGATAGACAAACAAATAAATAGATAGATAAATAGATAAATAAATAGTTAGATAGATATAAAGTTTGATTTTCACAAATATAGACAGATATAAAAAAGATAGATAAACAAATAGATAGATAGATAGATAGATAGACATATAGATAGACAAATAGATAGGTAGATTGATAGATACACTTATAGATAGATAGATAAAGAAAAAGGTAGATACATTAATAGTCAAAAAGATAGACAGATAGATATATAATATATAGAAAAATATATATTCAAATAGATAGAAAGATAGTATAGATAGATTGACACACAAAATATATTGATAGA
>JAREIK010005210.1:0-11830 GCA_029783825.1 Sapria himalayana
AATAAAAAAATAATAAATTAACTTTTTAAATTTTTTTAATTTTTCAAGGTTATAACCTTTTATAAATATAATAATTTTTAAATTTTTTAAAATGTGAATATAATATTTATTTATAATATTCTTAATAATTATTTATAATGTTAACTTAATATAAAAAATTTTATTAATAGATATTATAATAATGATCAATAAAAAATTAATAAACTATTATTAATAAGAATGATATAAATTAAAATATATTTGCAAAAACTAAAATGATTCAAAAGCAAAATAAATTATATTACCAAATAATAAATTTTTATTTTTAAAATTTTGCCTCTTTTTATAAGCATATATATTTTTTTTGATAAAAAATAAATTATTTAAAATAGATATGTCTCACTAATAATTTATTTTGTAATTAATATTTCTATAAAAAAATACTGTAAATAAATAAAATTAAAATAAGATTTATGATTTATTATTAATCTATACTAGTTAAATGGAAAAAGTATTGAGAGGTTTTGTCGTTTTAGGAGTTTAGCAATTTATGTTTTTAGGCTTTTAGTGGTTTATTAGTTTTATTTAAAAAATAAAATAACAAAAAAAATTTCTATAATTTGTTATCATTTTCATAGGTTATAAGCTTTCAAAATATAATAATATTTACAATTTTTTGAAATGTGAATACAATATTTAGTTATAATAATATTAATAATTATATATTATATAAATTCAATATAAACAATTTTATTGATAGATAATATAATAATGATCAAAAATTAATTTAATAAACTATTAATAATAAGATAGATATTAATTAAAAAATATTCACAAAACCCAAATTTATTCAAAATTAAAGTAAAATATATTACAGGATAATAATTTGTAATTTTTAGAATTTTACTTCTTTTATAAGCATAAATATATTTTTTGATTAAAAATAAATTATTTAATTTATAGTTGTCGCACTCATAATTTATTTCGTAATAAATATTTCTATAAAATAAACTTATAAATAATTAAAATGAATATTTAAAATAATAATAAATTGAAATAAAAATTAAATTTATTAATTATTTAGTAGTAAATAATAGTTTTATGGTTTATGTATTTAGGCATTACGAGTCTTAGTAATTTACTGATTTTATTGTGTATGCATTTAGTGGTTTATAGGTTTTATTTAAAAATTAAAATAACAAAATATTTATTTTTATTATTTTTTGATATTTTCAAAGGTTATAACATTTAAAAATATAATAATTTTTAAAATTTTTTCAAATGTGAATTCAATATTTAGTTATAATAATCATTATATTTATATATCATATAAATTCAATATAAACAATATTATTGATAAATATTCTAAAAAGGATCAAAAAATAAATTAATAATCATTTATTAATAAGATAGATATCAATTAAAATATAATAAAAAAACCTAAGGTGGTTCACAATAAATCAAAATATATTCCTATATAATAATTTGTTGTTTTGAAATTTTTTTTTCTTTTAAAGAGTTTATCCATATTTTTTTGATGAAAATTAATTTATATAAATTATATATGTCTAACTCATAATTTATTTTTAATTAATATTTATATAAAAATAAACAAATAAATAATTAAAATGAATATTTAAAATTATAATGAAAAAAATAATATTGAGACTTATTCTTTATTATTTTGGGTATACCAGTATAATTTAAATTTGATCTATCTCACTAATAATTTATTTTGTAATTAATATTTCTATAAAAATAAACTGATAAATAATTAAAATAAAAATTTAAAATAATACTGAATAGAAATTAAAATGAGATTTATGAATTATTATTAATGTATACCAGTTTAATATTTTAAGTATTTAGAGGTTTTTTCGTTTATGACTTTAGTTATTTATGTTTTTAGGCATTTAGTGGTTTATAGGTTTTATTTAAACAATGAATTAACAAAATTTTTTTTTGATATTTTTTCACATTTACAAAGGTTATAACCTTTGAAAATATAATAATTTTAAATTTTTTGAAAATGTGACTATAGTATTTAGTAATAATAATCATTATAATTATATATAATATAAACTAAATATAAACAATTTTATTGATAGATAAGATATCAATTATCAAAAAATAAATTAATATGATATTATTAATATGATAGATATAAATCAAAATATAATTGCAAAACCTAAAAATATTCAAAATCCAAGTAACATTTATTACTAAATAATAATTTTTTTTAGTTTTTCCTTCTTTTTATAAGATTATATTTTTTTGATGAAAACTAAATTATTTAAATTATATTTGTATCACTCATAATTTATTTTGTATTTAATATTTTAATAAATTATTAAAAAATTATATTTAAGGTTTATGAGTTTAAAGGTTTATGTATTTAGGGGCTTTTTGTTTAAAAGTTTAGATGTTTACGTGTTTAGGCATTTAGTGGTTTATAAGTTTTTTTTAACAATGATATAACAAAAAATTTATTTTTATTATTTTTAAAATTTTTGAAGGTTATAACATTTGAAAATATAATAATATTTAATATTTTTTGAAATGTAAATATAATATTTAGTTATAATAATCTTAATAATTATATGTCATTTAAATTCAATATAAATAATTATATTGCTAGATATTATAATAATGATCAAAAAAAATTTAATAAACTATTATTAATATGATAGATGTTATTTAAAATATATTTGCAAAATCTAATTTTATTCAAAATCAAAGTAAAATATATTACTTAATAATAATTTTTTTAATGTTTTGCTTTTTTTATAACTTTATATTTTTGTTATTATAAATAAATTATTTAAATTAATTTGTCTTACTCATAATTTATTTTGTAATTTATAATTCTATAATAATAAACTAATAAATAATTAAAATAATTAATTAAAATTATATTGAATTCAAATAAAATTGAGATTTATAATTTAGGATATACCAGTTTAATTGTTTAAGTATTTAGGTGTTTTTGGGTTTAGGAGTTTAGTGATTTAAGTCTTTAGACCTTTAGTGATTTATAGTTATTATCTAAAGAATTAAAAAACAAAAAATTTAATTTTTTGATTTTTTATAATTTTTGAAGGTTGTAACCTTTGTAAATCTAATAATTTTAAATTTTTTTAAATGTGAATATAATATTTAGTTATAATAATCTTAATAATCATATCTAATGTAAATTAAATATAAATAATTTTATTAATAGATATTATAATAATGATAAATAAATAATTAATAAACTAGCATTAATAAAAATGATATAAATTTAAATATAATTGTAGAATCTAAAATGATTCAAAATCAAAATAAGATATATTACTAATAATAATTTTTTATTTTAAAAGTTCTGCCTCATTTTATAAGCATATATATTTTTTTGATGAAAATGAAATTATTTAAATTATATCTGTCTCACTAATAATTTATTTTGTAATTAATATTTCTATAAAAATAAATTGATAAATAATTAAAATGAATATTTAAAATTATAATGAATACAAATAAAAAGAGAATTATGATTTCTTATTTAGGGTATAACTATTTAATGGTTTAAGTTTTATGTGGTTTTGGGGTTAAGGGGTTTATTGATTTATATGTTTGCACATTTAGGTGTTTATAGGTTTTATATAATCAATGAAATAACAAAAAATTTATTTTTAAGAATTTTCGTGATTTTCAAAGGTTATTACCTTTGAAAATATAATAATTTTTTAATCTTTCTAAAATATGAATGCAATACTTAGTTATAATAATCTTAATAATTATATTTGATGTAAATTTAATATAAAAAATTTTATTAATATGTATTATTATAATTATCGAAAAATAAATTAATAAACTATTATTAATAAGATAAATATTAATTAAAATATATTTGCATAACCCAAAATAATGCAAAATCAAATTAAATTATATAACAAAATAAAATTTAAATTTTGAAATTTTGTTTATTTTTATAAGCTTATTTTTTTTTCATAAAAAATAAAATATTTAAATTATATGTCTCACTCATTATTTATTTTGTAATTAATATTTCTATAAAAAAATACTAAAAATAATTAAAATGAATATTTAAAATTATATTGAATACAAATAAAAATGAGATTTATTATTTATTATTTTGGTTATATAGGTTTAGAGGTTTATGTATTAAGGGGGTTTTGGGGTTAAGTAGTCTAGATATTTAAATGATTAGGCATTTAGTGGTTTATAAGTTTTATTTAAATAATAAAATAATAAAAAAATTATTATTGTGATTTTTTATCATTTTTGAAGGTTATAACCTTTGAAAATATAATAATATTTAAATTTTTTTCAAAAGTGAATTTAATATTTAGTTATAATAATCATTATATTTATATTTCATATAAATTCAATATAAATAATTTTATCGATAAATATTCTAATAATGATCATAAAATAAATTAATACTCTATTATTAATAAGATAGATATGAATTAAAATATAATTATAAAACCGAAAATGATTCAGAAGGAGAGCAAAATATATTACTATATAATAAATAATTGTTTTGAAATTTTTCTTCTTTTTATAAGTTTATCTATATTTTTTTATGAAAAATAATTTATATAAATTATAATTGTCTAACTCATAATTTATATTGTAATTAATATTTAATAAAAATAACCGAATAAATAATTAAAATGAATAATTTAAATTATAATGAAAAAAATAATATTGAGATTTATTATTTATTATTTAGGGTATACCAGTTTAAAAGGATTATCTATTTATGGTTTTCTAGATTTCAGAGTTATTTACTTAAGTGTTTAGGCATTTAGTAGTTTATAGGATTTATTTAAATAATGAGATAACAAAAAAATTATTTTTGATATTTTATCACATTTTCAAAGGTTATACATTTGAAAATATAATAATTTTAAATTTTTTTAAAATGTGAATACAATATTTAGTAATAATAATGATTATAATTATATATAATATAATCTAAATATATACAATTTTATTGATAGATATGATATCAATTATCAAAAAATAAATTAATATGCTATTATTAATATGAAAGATATAAATTAAAATATAATTGCAAAACCTAAAATTATTCAAAATCAATGTAAAATTTATTACCAAATAATAATTTTTGTTTTTTAGTTTTTGTTATTTTTATAAGCTTATATTTTTTTTGATGAAAAATAAATTATTTAAATTATATTTAAAGTTTACGAGTTTAATGTTTTAAGTATTTAGGGGATTTTGTGTTTAGGAGTTTCTAGATTTAAGTGTTTATGCATTTAGTGGTCTATAAGTTTTATTTAAACAATAATATAACAAAAAATTTATTTTTTTTTCTAATTTTTGAAGGTTTTTACCTTTGAAAATATAAAAATTTTAAATTTTTTTAAATGTAAATATAATATTTAGTTATAATAATTTTAATAAATATAAGTCATTTAAATTCAATATAAATAATCACATTGCTAGATAAATGATCAATAAATAAATTAATAAATTATTATTAATAAGATAGATATTATTTAAAATATATTTGCAAATCTAAATTTATTCAAAATCTAAGTATATATTACTAAATAATAATTTTGTATAATATTTTGCTTATTTTATAAGTTTATATTTTTGTTATTAAAAATAAATTATTTAAATTATATTTGTCTTCCTCATAAATTATTTTGTAATTTATAATTCTATAAAAATAAACTAATAAATAATTAAAATAAATATTTAAAATTATAATGAATACAAATATAATTGAGATTTATTATTTATTATTCAGGATATAGATGTTTAATGGTTTAAGTATTTAGGTGTTTTGGGGTTTAGGAGTCTAGAGATTTAAATGTTTAGGCATTTTGTGGTTTATAATTTTTATTTAAATAATAAAATAATAAAAAATTATTTTTGTGGTTTTTTATCAATTTTGAAGGTTATAACCTTTGAAAATATCATAATTTTTAAATTTTTTTGAAATGTAAATATAATATTTAGTTATAATAAGCTTGATAATTATATATAATGTAAAATCAATATAAATAATTTTATTAATAGATATTATAATAATGATCAATAAATAAATTAATAAACTATTATTAATTAGAATGATATAAATTAAAATATAATTGCAGAATCTAAAATTATTCAAAATAAAATTAAAATAAATTACAAAATAATAATATTTTGTTTTAAAAATTTTGCCTTTTTTATAATCTTATATTTTTTTGATGAAAAATAAACTATTTATATTATATCTGTCTCACTAATAATTTATTTTGTATTTAATATTTCTATAAAAATAAAATAATAACTAATTAAAATGAATATTTAAATTTATAATGAATACTAATAAAAATGAGATTTATTATTTATTATTTAGAGTATACTAATTTAAAGGCTTATGTATTTTTGGGCTTTGGGGTTTAAGAGTCTAGAGATTTAAATGTTTAGGCATTTAGTGGTTTATAAGTTTTATTTAAATAATAAAATAATAAAAGAATTATTTTTGTGATTTTTTATCATTTTTGAAGGTTATAACCTTTGAAAATATAATAATTTTTAAATTTTTTTCAAAAGTAAATATAATATTTAGTTATAATAATCTTAATAATTATAAGACATTTAAATTCAAAATAAGTAATTTTATTGTTAGATATTATAAAATTGATCAAATAATAAATTAATAAACTATTCTTAATAAGATTGATAGCAATTAAAATATAATTGCAAAACCTATATATAATGATTCAAAATCAAAGTAAAATATATTACTAAATAATAATTTTTTGTTTTTAAATTTTTACTTCTTTTTATATGCTTATATTTTTTTTGATTAAAAATAAATTATTAAAATTATAGTTGTCTCTCTCATTATTTATTTTGTAATTAATAATTCTATAAAAAATAAACTAATAAATAATTAAAATGAATTTTTAAAATTATAATGAATACAAATTAAAATGAAATTTATGATTTAATATATCATATATAAATTCAATATAAATAATTTTAATGATAGATATTATAATAATGATCAAAAATTAAATTAATAAACTATTATTAATAATATAAATATAAATTAAAATATATTTACATAACACAAAATGATTCAAAATCAAATCAAAATATATTACTAAATAATAATATTTAATTTTTAATTTTTTTTTAAAAGCTTATTTTTTTTTTGATTAAAAATAAATTATTTAAATAATATTTGTCTCACTCGAAATTAATTTTTTAGTTAATTTTTCTCTAAAAGTAAACTATAAATAATTAAAATGAATATTTTAAATTATAATAAATAGAAATAAAAATGAGATTTATTATTAATTAAGTTGTATATAGATGTTAAAATCTTTATGTATTTAGGGGTTTCGGGGTTTATGAGCTTACTAATTTAAGTAAGTAAGCATTTAATGGTATATAGGTTTTATTTAAAAAATTAAATAACTAAAATTTTTTTTTATTATTTTTTCTAATTTTTTAAGATTATAAGCTTTGAAAATATAATAATTTTTAAATTTTTTTTAAAAGTGAATAAAATATTTATTTATAATAATCATAATAGTTATATATCATATAAATTCAATATAAACATTTTTATTGATAGATATTCTAATAATAATCAAAAAATAAATTAAAAATTATTTTGTGTATGATTGATATTACTTAAAATATAATATCAAAGCCTAAAATGATTCAAAATCAAAGCAAAATATATTACTAAATAATATTTATTTGTTTTTAAATTTTTATACTTTTTATAAGCTTATCAATTTTTTGATGAAAAATAATTTTTATAAATTATATTTTTAACTCATAATTTATTTTATAATTAATACATATATAAAAATAAAAAACTAAAAAATAAAAATGAATTTTTTAAATTATAATGAAAATAAATAAAAATGAAATTTATTAATTATTATTTAGGGTATGCCGGTTTAAAGGATTATCTATATAAAGGTATCGGGATTTTGTAGTTTAGTGATTTAAATGCTTAGGCATTTAGTGATGTATAGGTTTTATTTAAATAATAGAATAACAAAGAAAAAATATTTTTTTTATCCTTTCACATTTTCAAAGGTTATAACCTTTGAAAATATAATAATTTTAAAATTTTTTTCAAAAGCGAATTCAATATTTAGTTATAATAATCATTATATTTATATATCATATAAATTCAATATAAACATTTTTATTGATAAATATTCTAATAATGATGAAAAAATAACTTAATAATCTATTATTAATAAGATAGATATCAATTAAAATATAATTACAAAACCTAAAATGATTCAAAAGCAAAGAAAAATATATTACTATAAAATAATATTTATTTTGAAATTTTTTTTTCTTTTAAAAAGTTTATCTATAAATTTTTGTTTAAAAATAATTTACACAAATTATATTTGTGTAACTCATAAATTATTTTGTAATAAATATTTATATAAAAATAAACTAATAAATAATTGAAATGAATATTTAAAATTAAAATAAATTGAAATAAAAATTAGATTTATTAATTATTAAGTAGTATATAACAGTTTAATGGTTTATGTATTTAGGCATTACGGGCATTAGGAGTTTACTGATTTAACTCTGTATGCATTTAGTGGTTTATAGGTTTTATTTAAAAATTAAAATAACAATATATTTATTTTTATTATTTTTTTATATTTTCAAAGGTTATAACCTTTGAAAATATAATAATTTTTAAATTTTTTTCAAATGTGAATTTAATATTTAGTTATAATAATCATTATATTTATATATCATATAAATTCAATATAAACAATATTATTGATAAATATTCTAATAATGATCAAAAAATAAATTAATAATCTATTATTAATAAGATAGGTATAAATTAAAATATAATTACAAAACCTATAATGATTTAGAAGCAAAGCAAATTATATTACTATATAATAATATTTTGTTTTTAATTTTTTTTATTTTAAAAAGTTTATCTATATTTTTTTTATGAAAAATAATTTATATAAATTATATTTGTCTAACTCATAATTTATTTTTTAATTAATATTTATATAAAAATAAACAAATAAATAATTAAAATGAATATTTAAAATTATAATGAAAAAAAATGAGATTTATTCTTTATTATTTAAAGGTATACCAGTTTAATTTAAATTATATCTGCCTCACTAATAATTTATTTTGTAATTAATATTTCAATAAAAATAAACTGATAAATAATTAAAATTAAAATTATTCTGAATAATTAAAATAATTTATTTTGTTCCTCTCTCAACTCTAGAATGATTGCTAAAGCTCTAACCAAAATAATAGGAGCTTTTAGTTTATCTCAATTATGTCTCATCATATTTGATGTTGAATCACTGTGCTATCAAAGGTAATTTTACTCATGTACGCTAACAGACTAAACCAAAGTTGTACCCCTATGTGTTGAAATAGCTAGTTGTTGAGGATGCTATTTATATTGATTATTGTAATTTCTTCTAAAATATCTTTCATGCACACACTCAAAGCAATTTTTTAAAAACATAGTTCACCTCTAAAAAAATTACTACCTTGTAGCCTATTAGAACAAACTAGCCCTAGGGTGGTTTGATCAGGGCATGAAGTATGGGCTCTCTTTCAATCAAGAATCAAAAAATTTATTTTATTGGCATGTCTAAGCCTATTTTTTATATCCTCATGGGTATGAAAAGTATCATTTCTTCCTTTTTATATTAAATGAATTATGTATACAAGCTCATAATACCCAAAAAGGTGTAAATGAATCATATTCAAATGTATAAAAGGTTTTAATCATTGCTCAAAATATTTGTCTTGCATATTGACACTTGATGTAACAAATCAAAGGAAAAAGCCATAGTGATATTTCCAATCTCAAGAATTTTAGCTATAGAAAGTTATAAAGAGTAGTACTCGAGCTTTAACTATTTATAGGGTCATGACTTTTGCTCTTGAGGAATGTCCAAAGTTACAATCATTCCAAGTGCAATGACTTTGCAATATAAAGATAAAATGCACCAGCTATGGTCATATCCAATACTGTGACCCAGTATTATAGTGATTAAATATGTATTCATGATCATTCTTAGTGCCATAACAATATGTTCAACAGAGAGACACAAGTTATGGCATATTCTCATCGATATGATTTTGTGTTCTAGAGACAAAATATACAATCATGACCATTGCTAATGCTACAATAATCTAAAGCAAGAAAGAGACTGAATCAATAACTAACCCCATGAGTCATGACTTTGTGTTACATATACAAAAAGATAAATCTGTGACGTTCCTAAAAGTTTAAATTTCAATTTAAATTTAACACTTAGTCATTTGATTATAAAAGTGCAAAACATGATATTTAGGATTTAGGGGTTATGGGTTAGGGTTATAGTTTATGGTTTAAGGTTTAGGATTTAAAGTTGAGAGTTTATAGTTTTTTTTTGTTCTTTTTTTGGAAAATACACACTTTATTTATCATTTAGGCACAAAACTTACAAGAGACTAAAAAGCTGACTAATTTGGCCAGCACACCAAATCCTATGCACCTTAATGATTCTAAGCATAAAATACATAAAAAAACATAATGCCTAATAATTCCAAGCGTAGGAATACAACTAAAATAACCTGGCATTCCCGGACTTCAGAGTTTTCATTGAGTCATTATGCGCACTGCATCCTTTCCAATCGGATTTGTCCAAGCCTTTGGGAGGAACTTGAATGGTGCACCATATTAAAACTATGCAAATATAAGATTGTGCATGTGTGTGACATGCAGCATCAAGCGTTTGCCTATGTCATTGCTATGCAATGGAATACATGTATAACTGAATACCCAGAAATCCACAAGTCCATATCTACGGCACTTTCTCAATTCATTCTCACCCCTGAATTCCACATTCTTTTGCTCCAATGATTTTCAAAAGAGTATCTCTTGGGTTAGAATGCTTCCTCCGCGAGCTCCAAGAAGTGGCTGTATGCTGCACCGAAAAAATATCAAAAAATATGAATTCATCGGTGTGCATGTGTGATGAGGTCCATCTCATAATCTAATTATCTACGCGTACAACCAATCTAGAATACAAGTAAAATTACAAAATGCTATAAAGATGGGTCTTATACTCCAGGGAGTGCAGCATCGCCTAATGAGTATTTACAAAATGCATAGTGGGCCCCACTTAGAGATACTCATGGGTCCAGTTGCCCTCATTGCTTGCTACATAGAGAACAGACGAGATTGTGTGTGTGAGTATGTCATGATCCATCTCTACAAGTGCATGGTGCATACAAAGTCCAAAATACAAATAAGACTACAAACATAAACTATAAGTTTGAATCATTCGCTCCCATGTGGCTTGTTTGGACTCCATTGCTTACTCGCCCTGCTTGGTGATGCTTCAGATTTTGAAGCCTCTCCAAATAATCATGGATTACCCGCTACTCCTGTTGGGCGATGGTTGGGTGGCCCTCTATGCTGCCTGATAGGGGTAGTGGGACTCACTTCTAGCTACCCCTGGGTTTACTTCCGTCCACTTTGCTCGGTCTCATCAGTTGTCTGAATGTTATCATCCCAACTTTCTAGTGGGGCCCTCTACAAGCTCATGGTCGATACTTCTGCTTGCTTCCAGGACTTGCTAGCCCCTCTAAATGCTACACCAAAATGGACAAGAATATGTGCACGTGTGTACTGTGGTCCGTCGCTATGCGTGTGTGGAGTAGTAGTATCAGGGTTTAGGAGTTTAGTAATTTAAATATTTAGGTATTTTGTGGTTTATAGGTTTTGTTTAAATAATTAAATAAAAAAAATTATTTTTATGATTTTTTCTCATTTTCAAGGTTATAA
>JAREIK010005211.1:0-15973 GCA_029783825.1 Sapria himalayana
TTTATAAAAAAAAATTGTGAAGTTAGTGATTTTATAGGAATTGAAAGAGTTAATGTAAAAAAAATGATTTTTAAATATACAATTACTAATTGCTAGTCTATAGATCATTATAAGAATATAAACCTGAGGGGCAGTTGAGTTGGTTCAGGTTTTAGATCTGTTGTCTTCGATGGTCACCGGTTTGAGTCCTTTTAGGGTCACACTTGTGATCGATGCTATCAGTTACATGGTTAACTTTTGCTCACTACTCATGTGGCTTGATCCTTTTATCCTCCTCGGTCTAAGACTCAGACTTCGAGTTCCACTTCAGGGAACTCATCCACACTTCCATCTCAAGGGGTCATTTTTATGTCCAATAAACACGAGGATTATCTCCACCTTACTAAAGCAGGCAAATCTACCTTTGTTGCTTTTGTTGCCTAGATCAATAATGCCTATGCCTATGCCTCTATCTAGAGCTGGCAATTCGGGCGGGCTAGGCCTAAAACAGGTTGAGCCAAATTTGGCTCGATTTTTTTTTTGTAAGCCAATAAAATAGCAGCTTGGCCTAGTCCTAATTCTAGGGATTTGAAATTGCCTTACAAAGCTAAAATTTTGAATAGGCTAGCAGGTTGAGCCAAATTTGGCCTTTTTTTTTTGAGTTCTCATGATAATAGCCCAATGTCACCATTACATTTATTATATATTATATATTTATAAACAATTTCTTAATTTTGCTTAGGACCTTGTTATGAAAAAACCTTAATTTGGTTTGCATTTGTTTGAGATTTAACATAAATGTATTTAAATGCCCATTTGTGAAAAAAGTTTTTGGAAAAAAAAAAAAACAACCAAACAAATGTTTGACAAATTCTGTAAGAAGATTGGTTACTTATTATTTTTTTATAACAATTTGAACTTGGCATGTTGGGCTAGTCAAGCCACTCGGAATTAGGGTCAGGCTGTTATTTTATTGGCCCGAAAAAATCAGGTCAGATTTGGGTCCGACTCGGATTGACAACCTTAATGCTTTATAAGGCTTGCTTGGCCCAGTTTAGCCCGTCTGGCTAGATTGGTACTAATAGTGGATGTCCAGGCTAAACCTTCAGTGGCTTTGAGGGGGATTCAAACTGGTGATCATTAGGTTAAACCTGAAGGTCTTAAATTAATTGAGCTATCATCGAGAATATTTTAAACATGTTTAGTAAATTAATAACAAAAAATAGTTTTTAAGAATAATAAGGTGTTAGAACTTATTTTAAATGTAACTTTGAGAATCTATAGTTAAATTAAATATATCACTGTTTCACACACATTGAAACATGCTTTTTTATCACATTGCATGGATGAATAACGAGGAAAAAGAAAAGAAGATAAAAGAGCTTTGAATTCATAGAGGATGAGTGGAAGAAAAAGACAATCTCCACTTGAAAATGCCTTATCGATTTGTAAAATGTTTTCAATTTGCACATTTTCACAACCTGTTTTCAAAACTTTGTTTTTGCTTTTCATGTTAACGATCAAATAAAAATAAAAACAGTTCCAAAGTTTTTATTTTTGTTGTGCTTGTTTCTTATTAAGTGTCAAGGAAATAATATTACTATTTTTTAATGTTTGACATTTTTATAAATATAAATTAATTAAATTTGTTAACGTTTATTTATTTTAAAATTATTTAATCCCTATTTAATATAAATTAATAAGTAGTCTTTAGTCTTTTCCACCTTTTCTTTAAACAATAATTCTTTTATTTCCAATTATAACCATTCTTTAAAATTACATCAATGAATATAATTTCTCAAAAATCTATAAGATTTTGAAATTAGAAAAAAAAATGTTTACTGTAAAAGATAGGGAACACAGTATACTCGTAAAAAATTTGAGTACATTTGATATTGTGATTTTTTTCTTATTAAAAATAATTTAATCTATTTTCCCTTATTCATCATTTACATAAGATAATAACTATTTACTTCTCCAATAAAATGACTAATAAAAAATTAATATTAATGTATAATTTTAATATACTTTATTTAATAAAATATAAAATAAAATAAATACATTTTTTTGCCTTTTTTTGGTGTTTATGGATGACAAACGAAAATGATATTTTTGTCATTTAAAATTGAGATACTATTCCCAAAGTTCACATCTAAATTTTATTTTAAAATAATAAATAGGTGGAGAAAAGGGCAAATGAGTGGTTGTGGGTTGGTGGTAATAAATAGGGTTAAGTAGGGGTATAAAAGGAAAGTGCCTTGAAATTGAGTGGACTAAAAATCGGATGCTTTTTCCATTTATGGTTTTACCATTATGACTTCAACGAATGGATAGTCAATGTGTGTGAAACCCCGGAAAAATCCATATTTCCTAAGGAATGATAAAATGGTAATTTCGGTCAAAATCCGGAATTTTTCTAGATATCGGATGACGAAACGGACTTCACCGTTGGAATCGTCTCGCGAAATCTAGCTACCACGTTGAATTTCGCCGAATTCCGAGACAGTCGGAATTTCACGTTTTTCGAGACACCGAGAGGGATGTAGGACACTTGGCACGTTTTGAGTGGCCCAAGAGGCGCCGCGTGTCAATCTATGGGAGAGTCAAACATTAAGCTCAAGTGGGGCTCACATGTGACACATGGCATCATGCCATTAGAGGGAAATCTTATAGTGGTTGGATAAGAGGATAAGGTGTAATCCTCTCAACCAATGGAAAATTGACATGTGGCATGGAAATGACTTTTCTCTTGTCCCAATCTTGACCAAATGGATTGGGAGAGGAAGAGAGAGGGGGAAAAGAGAGCAAACCGTAAGAGAGAGGAAAAGTGTGGGATTTTAGAGAGAGAAGCTCTACCTTCTCTCTAAAATTCCCGGCGATCGAACTGTCGGCTTCCGGCGAGGCAAGGAGCAAAGTTGCTCCCCACAGCAAGGACTACACGTGGGTACCAGTTTTGGGGAGTTTCGACAAACTCCGGAAAGGTAGGGGTTTTTCTCCTACTTGCTTTACTTTTTGCTTAAGGGTTATGTAATGGATAGGGATTTGTTGAGGCCTGGATGGCCGTGGTTTCGGTTCCAAAAGCTTTGGACCGAGTTAAGAAATCCCTAGAGTGTTTTGGACAGTCCACGGACTGTTTGTGTGAATTGCTTGATTTGTGTGGTGTTGTGTTATTGCCATGAGAAAATAACCTGTTTGTGGGACGTTGTGGGCAGTTCCAAGATGGACTGCCGGATTGTGCCTTAGCCCATGTGAGCTAACCTTATGTTATTGTCATAAATTGAATAACATGATTAATGGAATTAATTTTGTTAATATATGCATGAGTGATATATTAGCATGTGCTGGATGTTTGTGTGCATTGCATTGCACTTAGGTGGGGAGTAACCCAAGTAGGGAAATTCCACTACTGGGCTTTGCTCACCCCGTCGTGAGACCCCCTTTTTCAGGTACTGAAGACCCAATTGGGGATGGGACGCATCCGGAATTGTAGAGGCGAAGAAACGGCCAAAATGGCCTTATCTTGTATTTTTTCTGTTTTTTATAAAATTTGGGCAAAAGACCCAGTTTTGTATAAATTGTAATCTAAAACAATTGTAAATGAAACCTCTTATGTATAAAATATATTTGGGTTGTATGGATGTGCGGGCCCCATTGGGCCGTTTTACACATGTACGTGCCTCACGACGTGAGACCGTAGATTTCCGCGGTTGACGGGTAGTCAACGGACACCTCGGTTTTGGGGCGTCACAGCATGGTATCAGAGCAAAGGTATACGATATACCTAGGACTTTGTGGGCACGGGATAGATCATACATCATTGTGCATTTTGGTGAATTAAGTGTGATGTGTGATGGTGTATAACATGTTTGTTATATGTGAATTGTGTGAAATTGTATGCTTGGTGAATAGCATAGGAGAAATTGTTGAACACTAGGGTCGAGAAAATATAACCGTAGGTGTTCGAGAATTTTGGGCAGAACAGTCCAGAAATAAACAAGAAATAAACGAAATTTTTATTTTTTTTTTTTTCTGAATAGTCGTTTCAGTTTTTGAGTACCAGCAGATTGGGTGTTGTGGGATTCTGGAAGGTTGTTCCAGTTTTCACACATGGAAAAAGAGTTGAAATTAAACTCTTAAATTTGTGAATTTTATGTATAACAGTGGGTTAGGCTACTGCATCAAATGAGTAGCAGAAAGAAAGGCTGCTGGATGAAAAAAAAAAAAAAAAAAATCAGTGGGTTAAGACCTCTTGAGGTCGCGACATCGTTATGAGGTCGCGACCTGGTTTGGTTGGACGTGAGGTCGCGACCAGGAAGTGGCATCGCGACCTGGCTGGGTTGCAGTGGGTCTCAGGTTTGGCTAGTGGGAATTGATGTCACGACATCATTTTGAGGTCGCGACATGGGTGGCTGCAAGGACGTCGCGACATGGAAGAATGACGTCGCGACGTAGCAGAAATGGGGCTGAGTTGATTGGATGTCGCGACATCATTTTTGAGGATCGCGACATGGGTAGCAGCGTGGGAGGTCGCGACCTGGAGCTTGGCGTCGCGACCTGGAAATCCCACTGTGGGCAGAAATGAGGTCGCGACATGAAGTTGATGTCGCGACATAGGTTATTCTCCAGGAGGTCGCGACATGGAACTGACGTCGCGACCTGGCCTGTTGGGAACTTGATGTCGCGACATGAACTTGATGTCGCGACATAGGTTGGTCGTCCAGGAGGTCGCGACCTGGAAACGATGTCAGCGACCTGGCCTGGGGTCTGGACAAGAAAAGGAGGTCGCGACATGCGCCCACGACCTGGGCGCTATGCGCGCGACCTGCGCACGCTGAGCGCGCGACCTGCGCTGGCTGTGAGCGCGACATGCTCGCGACCTGGGCGTTGTGCGCGCAGCAGCGCCCACGACCTGGGCACTGCGCGCGCAGTGTGTGCGCCGACCTAGGTTCTAGGTGTGCGCACTGTGCACCCAACCCAGTTTTGGTTCAGTGCACTGTTTAGGGTCACTGTTTGAACACTGTTCATGGACACTTGTTCATGAACACTGTTCATAGGGATTTAAAAAAAAATAAAATAAAATAAAAAGAGTACAAAAATTTTCTTGTGTGTGATTTAATATATGGAATATTTATATTGCAATTACTATAAATGCAATTACGTGGTGTGTGAAATTTTTTTTCCGGTATGTGAATAGTGTCTCGGGGCTGTATTTATACCCTTTGAGATACGTCATTATTTTTACATGTTTTTGAATTGCGTGAATTTGTGTTTCAAACTGCGTTAAGGACATATACATGGAATGATGTATATGAGAATTATGATTGCACAGTTGTTGCATAGGAAATTATATGCATGGTATAATGCGTATAAGGAAAAGGTGAATACTAAGGTTAGGAACTATAACCTTAGGAACTTGGATAAGGAAATGAACGGGTCAATTCATGGTTGTCCAGTCTATTAGTAATTGGCAGGTGTATTGCTAGTTAGACTGAAATGAAAATTTAATGTTGCCATTGACATGCGTAGATGGCTAGTAGAGGGCGAGGACGCCGAGGTCGTCCACGGGGCGCTGGTCAGGCACCACCGACATTCGACCAGCCGCCGGTATTTAGTCAGCAGGCCTTTGCTGAGGCCGTAGAGATTGCAGTTGCCGCTATCGCACATGCATGTGCAATAGTGAGCAAGGGCAGGGTCAGACTGACCTACAGCGTTAGAAGCACCTCATCCTCCATTAGGCAAGGAGGGAGAGGTAGATGTTATGCGAGGCATCCAGGATAGGGATGTTGGCACTAAGAGGAAGGAAGATCCATCTTCTTCCAATCGGGGAAAGAGGCAGAAGACTTCTGCTTCACACGAGTTTCAGGACCAGGGTCAGGATTGGGCATCTAGTCAGTCCGGGCAGATGTTGTGTTATTTCTGCCGCCAACCTGGACATATGAGGAGGGATTGCCCACGGAGGCAAGAATCCCAAGGTTATGGGACACCTCAGTCCCAATCATCAGTGAGACGAGTTAGGGTTGCCATTCAGGATGGGCAGATGGTGTGCTACCATTGCCAGCAGCCCGGGCATGTGAGACGGGATTGCCCCTAGAGACAAGGATCCCAAGGTGTTGGGACGGCGCAGTCCCAGTTAGCGGTAGGACAAGAGAGGACACGATTTGTTCCTCCACCCCCTAGCATGGGTCAGGGGAACCAGTATCAGTTCCAGGGTGCCACACCAGCACCTAGTACTTCGCAGACGGGTCATATGGGCCAGAGCGCAGGTCAGGGTCGAGCACAGGGTTAGCAGGCCGAGAGTTCGGGTCAGGCTAGGCAGATGATGTGTTACCATTGCCAGCCAGCCTGGGCATATGAGGCGAGATTGTCCTAGGAGGCAAAGATCTCATGGTACAGAGACTGAGCGTTCAGATTAGCCGGATATGCAGGGTACGTTTCTACTCTCGCACTTGTTGACTTGAGTAGCGTTTAAATTGGGTGCATCATAGTGATTCATTGTTGCATCTTGTGTAATGGATTTGGGCTTAGGGGTTGAGACCTTTAGAGAAGCCAGATGTGGATGTTCTTCCCTAGGATGTAGGGTGAGAGTTGACCGGATAGGTCGGGATTGCGTTCATGTGCACAGTAACATCGCATAGCATGGGTGTGAGTGCATAGATGAGATCGACACTGTGTTAAGTGTTTGATGTTGTGTCGTGAGTACACGGTTGTAGGTCAACACCGCGTAGGGTGTTAATTAGTAGGCTTGACTAATAAGACGACATCTAAATGAGTCGCACGGGTTAAGAAAATGGAAATGGCTCATGGCAATTCATATGCACTAGGACACCCTAGAACAATAGGAGTGAGTGCATGGTGGGGTTTCTTAAGAGAATTGTTCGGAGGGTTGACCAATAATATTATTTATCGGAGTGTGTCCACTACAACATCGGAGGGTTCTCCAACTGATATCTTCGGAGGGTTGTCCATATAATATAAATCGTCAGAGGGTTGTCCAATTGATATACTCGGAGGGTTGTCCACATAATATCAATCGTCAGGAGGGTTGTCCTAATTGATATACTCGGAGGGTTGTCCACATGATATCAATCGTCGGAGGGTTGTCCAATTGATATACATCGAAGGGTTGTCCATATAATATACATCGGAGAGTTGTCCACAAAATAGATTATCGGAGTATGTCCACTATTTATATTGGAGGGTTGTCCACAGTTTAAAAACAAATACTTTTGTTTGGAAATGGTTATCACAAAGACTTAGGGTTGAGTGATAGGAGTCGGGAGATACTCGAGGTGAGGACATACGAATATGGTATCACCCCAGGCTTAAAGTTGAGTGATAGGAGTCGGGGGTGACTCGAGATGAAAACAAACGGTCGTGGTTATCACGTAGACTTAGAGTCGAGTGATAGGAGTCGAGAGTGACTCGAGATTTGGATACCCATTGGAAATTTCATTGGGTGATGGTGAACCGACAAGGGCTCGGTGGATAGATGTCATTCAGGACATGGTTTTAGGTTGACGGTCCATTGGATTGTCAGTGATTGTGACCTTGGAAAGGTCATCATGTACACACCAAGCAGGGATTGTGTAGGATTACATATGCACGTGGTTGGATGCGTATGTGTGTGGAATTTGAGACGAAATTCTTTTAAGGGGAGGAGAATGTGAGACCCCGGAAAAATCCATATTTCCTAAGAATGATAAAATGGTAATTTCGGTCAAAATCCGGAATTTTTCTAGATATCGGATGACGAAACGGACTTCACCGTTGGAATCGTCTCGCGAAATCTAGCTACCACGTTGAATTTCGCCGAATTTCGAGATAGTCGGAATTTCACGTTTTTCGAGGCACCGAGAGGGATGTAGGACACTTGACATGTTTTGAGTGGCCCAAGAGGCGCCACGTGTCAATCTATGGGAGAGTCAAACATTAAGCTCAAGTGGGGCTCACATGTGACACATGGCATCATGCCATTAGAGGGAAATCTTATAGTGGTTGGATAAGAAGATAAGGTGTAATCCTCTCAACCAATGGAAATTGACATGTGGCATGGAAATGACTTTTCTCTTGTCCCAATCTTGACCAAATGGATTGGGAGAGGAAGAGAGAGGGGGAAAAGAGAGCAAACTGTAAGAGAGAGGAAAAGTGTGGGATTTTAGAGAGAGAAGCTCTACCTTCTCTCTAAAATTCCCGGCGATCGGACCGTGGCTTCCGGCGAGGCAAGGAGCAAAGTTGCTCCCCACGGCAAGGACTACACGTGGGTACCAGTTTTGGGGAGTTTCGACAAACTCGGAAAAGGTAGGGGTTTTTCTCCTACTTGCTTTACTTTTTGTTTAAGGGTTATGTAATGGATGGGATTTGTTGAGGACCTGGATGGCCGTGATTTCGGTTCCAAAAGATTTGGACCGAGTGAATAAATCCCTAGAGTGGTTTGGACAGTCCACGGACTGTTTGTGTGATTGTGTGATGTTGTGTTATTGCCATGAGTGAATAACATGTTGAGTGTGAATTTTGTGGGCGTTCCAAGATGAACTCGCCGGATTGTGCCTTAGCCCATGTGAGCTAATCTTATGTTATTGTATAAACTGAATAACATGATGTATGGAATTAATTTTGTTAATATATGCATGAGTGATATATTAGCATGTGTTGGAATGTTTGTGTGCCATTGCATTGCACTTAGGTGGGGAGTAACCCAAGTAGGGAAATTCCACTACTGGGCTTTGCTCACCCCGTCGTGGGACCCCCTTTTTTAGGTATTGAAGACCTAATTGAGGATGGGACGCATCCGGAATTGTAGAGGCGAAGAAACGGCTAAAATTGCCTTATCTTGTATTTTTTCTGTTTTTTATAAAATTCTGGGCAAAAGACCCAGTTTTGTATAAATTGTAATCTAAAACAATTGTAAATGAAACCTGTAAGACCCGAGAAATTCCAATTTATGGAATAAGGGTAAAATCGTAATTTTGATTACAAAATTGTAATTTCGGTTAAAAATCTGTAATTAATTCTGTAAATCTCGGATGACGAAACGGATTGTACCGTTGGAATTGTCTCGTAAAATCTAGTTAGCAAGTAAAATTTCGTAATTTTCTGAGACAGTTGGAGTCGGCACGTTTTTCGACGCATCGCGTTTCGGGTGCCGTAAATCTTTTTCGATGCAACGAAAGGCACATATTGTAAGTAATCATGTATCATAAGTAGTATGAGTATAGAAATGACGAAAATAAATGGCCGAGGTAGTGCCGAATATCAAATCTGGAAATGAAGGGACATAAAGGTCATTTTTTTGAAAGTTTAAGTCACTAGATGACAAAAACTCAAATAGTGCTTCATCTCCCACATTTCAAAAGCCAAAGAAACGTGATTTGAAGAGGAGAAGATGCAGTGGCTGGGCAACAAACGGAAATGGGGGTTTTAGAGAGAGAGTCTCTGACTTCTTTCTAAGATCCCGGACAATCGGACCGTTGGATTTCGACGAAGCAAGAAGGGAAAACGTTCTACGCGGAGCAGGCTACGCGTGAACCCCGGATTTGTGGAGTTTCCTCAAACTCCTTGAGGTAGGATTTTCTCCCTACTTGAGTTTTATTCCCATTTTAGGTGTTTTGTCGATGTTTGAGTCGAATGAGGCCATGAGGGGCCGTCTGATCGGTCCCAAACCTTGGGACCGAATTGATATAAATTTTTAAACAAAACTTGAAGCAGCCGTATATGGGTACGGGCTGTTTGGGTACAGTTTGTGTTAACTTGTGCATTAAATGTTTGCTTGGTATGCATTGGGCCGGGAATGGCCGTGGATTGTGGGTTCACTAAGTGAACCGATGTTTTATGATTTTCCGGGAATAGTAAACGAGGGTTTCACTATTCCCAGAATAGTGTTCTAAAAATATATATTTTTGTGAAAATACGTGTTGGTCGAGTGATTTAAATTAAATTACTCGTGTGTGATCATTAGCCCAAGTGAGCTAATTTTGATGTGTGAATTAATTAATTTACATAACATGTTTGTGTGATTTAATTTTTATGTGAATATATTCGTGTTTATATATTTACATGTGAATTAGACCGAATTGGAACTGGCATACATGCATTCCATATGCACTGAGACATCTTAGGACTATAGGAGTTAGTGCATGGTATAAGTCTAGAGAAAATGGTTCGGAGGGTAGTCTAAAATGTTAATTATCGGAGGGTAGTCCAAACTAAATAATATATCAACCGTCGGAGCGGCCCAGTTGATATATTCATCGGAGGGTAGTCCACAAACAAGTAATATATCAATCGTCGGAGCGGCCCAATTGATATATATACATCGGAGGGTTGTCCACTAATAAAACAATAATTCTCATACGAGGCTTAGGCGAGTGTGAGAGAGTCGGTGAGGACTCGGGATCTGAGTTGGTCATGTAGACATTCAAGTAGGATCATGCATTTGCTTGAATGTGTGTTTAATTTGGAACATTGCACTGCACTTAGGTGGTGAGTAGCCCACTTAGGGCGATTCTCCTACTGAGCTTTAGCTCACCCCGTCGTGGGATCCCCCCTTTATTTTACAGGTACAGGGAGCGTGCGAGAGGACGGCTCGTCCTAGAGATTTATTGTGAAGAAAGCCGGGATGTGGCTTTGGTGGTTGTACATGTATTAGAACCCCTTACGTTTAATATATGTATTGTTTAAGAGTAAAAATATTAACTCTTGTAACTATTGGGGATATAGTTTGGATATATTATGATGAGTATTGTATTATGGGCCCAAGAGGCCGTTTTACTCATGTTGGGATTATATTGGACTGTTTGGGACAGGTATATGCAGGTACTGTATTTGGGTAGAGCTCTCCGTACAAAGGAGACTCTGCCCAATTTTCTGAAGTGGCGTCGGGTAACCCGACATCCACTTGTATTCCGCGGGTTGACGGGTAGTCAACGGACCCCCGGGTTTTGGGGCGTCACAAAACCTCTTATGTATAAAATATATATTTGGGTTGTACGGATGTGCGGACCCCATTGGGTCGTTTTACACATGTACGTGCCTCACGACGTGAGACACGTAGATTTCCGCGGGTTGACGGGTAGTCAACGGACACCTCGGTTTTGGGGCGTCACAATGTGGGCATTAAATTTTTTTTTTCCCTTTTAAATAATAATAATGATAGTAAATGATAAATAAATAAACACACCTTTAAAAAAAAATCATTTTTTAAATCTATTAGTTGAAGTTTAAATAAAATTAAATCCTATGACAATGGTTACAAGTTTTGCTCCATTGACTATGTTAATGCTTTATAAGGCTTGCTTGGCCTAGCCTGTCCGCCTAGATTGGTACTAATAGTGGATGTCCAGGCTAAACCTTCAGTGGCTCTGAGGGGGATTCAAACTGGTGATCATTAGGTTAAACCTGAAACTCTTAAATTAACTGAGCTATCATCGAGAATATTTTAAACATGTTTAGTAAATTAATAACAAAAAATAGTTTTTAAGAATAATAAGATGTTAGAACTTATTTTAAATGTAACTTTGAGAATCTATAGTTAAATTAAATATATCACTGTTTCACACACATTGAAACATGCTTTTTTATCACATTGCATGGATGAATAATAAGGAAAAAGAAAAGAAGATAAAGAGCTTTGAATTCATAATCATAACCATAAAAAAGATAGAAAGAGAGGATGAGTGGAAGAAAAAGATAATCTCCACTTAAAAAGGCCTTATCAATTTGTAAAATGTTTTCAATTTGTACCTTTTCACACCATGTTTTCATAACTTTGTTTTTGCTTCTCATGTTCACGTTCAAATAAAATAAAAATAAAAATAGTTCCAAAGTTTTAATTTTTGATGTGCTTGATTCTCATTAAGTGTCAAAGAAATAATATTACTACTTTCTAATGTTTAATATTTTTATAAAAAAAAAAGACTAATAAATATAAATTAATTAAATTTGTTAACGTTTATTTATTTTAAAATTATTTAATCCCTATATAATATAAATTAATAAGTAAATTATATTTAAAATGTAAATAAATCATTTATGGAGTCTAAATATTTATTTTATTTTTCCTTGCAAAACTAAACATGGTCTTTAGTCTTTTTCCACCTTTTCATTAAACAATAATTCTTTTATTTCCAATTATAACCATTTTTCAAAATTACATCAATAAATAATAATTTCTCAAAAATTCATAACGAAGAAAGTTTATATTCTTGATTTTAAAATTAGAAAAAAAATGTTTATTGTAAAAGATAGGGGACACTAAAAGATAGGGAATACAGTACACTCTGTAAAAAATTTGAGCACATTTGATATTATGATTTTTTCTTATTAAAAATAATTTAATCTATTTTTCACTTATTCATCATTTACATAAAATAATAACTGTTTACTTCTCAAATAAAATGACTAATAAAAAATTAATATTAATGTATAATTTTAATATACTTTATTTAATAAAATTTAAAATAAAATAAATAAAAGTGCCTTTTATTCGTTTTTTTGGTGTTTATGAATGAATAATGAATATGATATTTTTGTTGTTTAAAATTGAGATACTATTCCCAAAGCTCACATTTAAATTTTATTTTAAAATAATAAATAGGTGGAGAAAAGGGCAAATGAGTGGTTGTGGGTTGGTGGTAATAAATAGGGTTAGGTAGGGATATAAATGGAAAGTGTCTTAAAATTGAGTGGACCATGGAACTAAAAATCCGATGCTTTTTTCCATTTAGGGTTTTGATTTATCATTATGACTTCAACTCACGGATATTCAATGTCGGCATTAAAATTCTCTTCTTTTTTTTCCTTTTAAATAATAATTATAATAGTAAATGATAAATAAATAAATACACCTTTAAAAAAATACATTTTAAAAAAATACATTATAATAATTATAATAGAAATTGATTAATAAATAAATACATCTTTAAAAAAAATACATTTTTTAAATCTATTAGTTGAGGTTTAAATAAAAATAAATCCTATGACAATGTCAACTAGTTTTGCTCCGTATTTGACTATGTTAAAAAGCATAAATTATTCTTTATAAAAAGCATAAATTATTCTTTAAAAAAAGCATAAATTAAAATAATTTCCAACACGCCCTTGAATACTTTTTAAGTAGTGATAAATTTATCATCTTTTTAAAAAAAATATATATTTATTATCTTTTAGGCTCATAAAAAAAATGTCTCTTAATGGTTTTTTTTTTTTTTTGATAAAAGTGCCTCTTAATGTTTGATTTCAAATAAATAATAATATGTAACAAATTTTAAAAAAAATCATATTTGATTCATTATAGACAAATAAAAAAATTAATGCAATTAAAAATTTAATTTTTTTATTTGAAATTATTAATTATTTTCATCTATGATTAAATAAAACTATTTTTTTAAGAATATATATTAATTTTCATCATAATATTATACTACTTTACAGTTTCTTCATTTTTTTTTTACTTTTATTTACTTTTACTTATTACCTTGTAATATTTTATTCTCACAAGAATTCGATTCTGGATTCTCCCTTATATTCATTATGCCTTTTATTATTTGAGTTAGACCTCAAGAATGAGTATCTTCATATTTATTTCCTTAGTTTTTTTTATCAAAAGGCTATATATAGTCGAGAAAACTAATAATCTACTTATCACCTTCATAATATTGGTTTTGTTTGAATGTAATTTATAATTAACCAGATAAAAAATAATTACTTTTTTTTAATATATATTCACTTTATATATTATCTTGTAGTATACTCTTCTTATAAAGATTTAAACCTAAATCTCATGTAAATTTCCATCATTTTCCACTAGAGCCAAGCCTAAAAAACAGTTGAAAAATAAACAAATTATAAGAAATTAATAAATATATCTATATGATTAATTTAATCTTGCAGTTTTAATAAAAGCTAAAAGAAAATTATTTCTCTCACTTTGTTAACCAATGGAATTGGTTATGTTATTTGCAAACATTTTATGGAATGAACATTGATATAATGATTAAATTCTAACATACATTACAAAAATAAATAAATGAAATTTGAAGGGAAAAATGAACTATAAATACGTTTCCACTTTTCACAAATTTTCCAATTGTTTATCAAGTTCATTTATTTATTTTAAATTTCAACCTTGGTGTCCATAGTGAAGAATATGAGAATGTACAATTTAAAATAATTTTTATTATACTTGTTTTGTTTTGTTTTGTTTTTTTTTTTCTGTTTTTCTCCTATAAACAGATTAACAATATTATATATATATATATATATATATATATATATATATATATATATATATATATTTGTTGATATTTGCCCTTGAGACTTGACTTAAATTGTAAATGGAGGATGTGTTTACGGGAGATTCGAAATAACAAAATACTATAGCTGAATAAATGTAAAAAATAAAAAATAAAATTGATATTTTAGGGAATTAAAATTACTAAACAACAATCATGGAACCGAATGAAGGTTTGTTCCTAATTTTACTTCTATTGTTGATAAGTTATCTTACCAAAATAATAATTTTGGTAAGTCTTTTAGAAATTAAAGAAACAATTTTTTAAAATTTTGAAGTTACAAATTATTTTCTTTAATTTATAAAGATATTCAAACATTGTTTTCATTAGTTTCTAAAAAAAACGCCTTGTCAAATTCAAAATTTTTTAAATCATTTTCAAAATTTCTAAAAAGTCAAAAAGCATTTTTTTAATTTCTAAAAAATCAAAAATCTTTTTATCTAACTTCAAAATTTTCAAAAATTATTTTGTTTAATTTCTACAAAATCAAAAATCATTTTCTTTAATTTCAAAACTAAACATCTTTTTATTTAGCTTAAAATAATTAAAGAAAATTTTAAATCATTTTATTTAATTACTAAACAAATAAAAATTATTTTCAATATTTATTATAATAGCTCATGAGCCTTGGCTCAAGCGATAAAGGTGTGAGATAAGTTTACGGGAGATCCTAAATTCGAATCCAATAACATAATTCTACATCAATATGATATAATAAAAAATAAATATAAGTCAAGTTGTAAGATCCGAGAAATTTCAATTTCTGAAAAAAGGGCAAAGTCGTAATTTCGGTTACAAAAGTGTAATTTCGGTTAAAAATCCAAAATTTATTCTCTAGATCTCGGATGACGAAACGGATTGCACTGTTAGAATCATTTCGCGAAATCTAGCTAGCACGTCGAATTTCGTCGAATTCCGAGACAGTCAGGAGTGGGCACGTTTTTCAAGGTATCGCGTTTCGGGTGCCGTAAAACGATATTCGATGTGACAAAAGTCACATATAACAGGTACTCATGTGCCATGAGTGGCATCAGTAGAGAAATGATGACAATGGACGGCTGAGATAGTGCCGAATGTCAAAACTGGGAAAAGAATGACATAGTTGGTACTAATGGAAAAGTTTAAATGACACTAAAGACAAAAGTGAATAGTGCCGTCTCCTACATTGAAAAAGGAAAAAAGAAAACGTGCTGAAGGGGGAGAGAAAAATCTGACAGGAGGTTAGATATTTTGGTTTTAGAGAGAGAGAGTGTTGCTTCTCTCTAGGTTTACGGGCGATCCGACCGTCGGCAGTCTTCAGGACAAGAAGGAAAGTTGCTCTACGCGGAGAGGGCTTCGCGTGGGTACTAGATTTAGGGAGTTTCCTCAAACTCCGTGAGGTAGGGGTTTCTCCCTACTTGCGTTTTACTCTTTGTTTAAGAACTTTGTAAATGTTTGAGTCGAATGAGGCCGTGAGGGGCCGTTTGATCGGTCTCAAACCTTGGGATCAAATTGATATAATTTTTGGAACACCAAATGGAGCAGCCATGACTGCCACGGCTGATTTGGGTTGTTAAATCTTGAAATTTTGTATTAAATCATGTATTGGTTTGGATGAGGCCGGGAATGACCGTGAAATGCGGGTTCACAAAGTGAACCGATGAATTGATGAGTGATGGAACCGTAAACCCTAAGGTTTTACTGTTCATAGGAATAGAGACACGAAA